>VWZG01008436.1:29971-51869 GCA_013396735.1 Grallaria varia | reverse complement strand
GTGTCCGTGGAGAAGGTTGCACAAATAGGACACTGGAGTCACAGCGAAGCTCTTACTGGTGCTCAGGTTTGCTCATGTACTGTGCTGTGGCTGAAATTCCTCACAAACATTCTTTATTGCCAGGAGTGGCATACAGGTTCTTAAAATCTTGCAGCTCTGTTTGATAAGATCTGTGCCTGGGTGTTAGGAAGTCTAGTACAACAATTTCTGAGCTTCCAAAAGAAACCTGCAGGTTTTCTGAGATAGATCTCGATAGTTTTGACTGCAGTGGGGGAAGGAACACTTCTGAGCACTGCTCAGAGGCCTCCAGGTGCACCATCTCCAAAGGACTCCCCTCTGTATGAGACAGAAGTCTCAAATACTCTGCAGCCTTGATCCCCTGGCACTCCAGACTGACTAATTGCTACTGAGAAATTGAATTTGTCTCAGGGACAAGGTGAAATCACTTGTCTGTGGTCATACAGGAAATAAATGGCAGAACTCAAAAAGTGATCCTGCTGCCCTGCTCCTTGGTGCTAAAGGAAAAGATTTACCCCTTTCTGAGGGTGCTTTATGATATTTACACTTGCTCATGGTTTCTTATCTATCTGGGAAAAAATAAGACTCCTCTGTTTATATTAAGCAATTTAGGGCAGTACTGGTTTCCAATATGTCCCAGTTCTAAAAATAATAATGTTAATGTGTACTAACTCTTTGTAGTTAAGGAGGCTTCATCACTATACTGTTGGTTTAACTGGAAGCTCGGCAAATGTGGATGTAACCCACTATCTGACGAAGACCAATAGCCTGATTAGGCAGCAATGTTAAATTTAAAACCAGGCAGGGATGTTTGACTTTATATGGGTTTTAGATGTATCTGCATCTCTGGAGGCAAAGGCAAAGAGGCCTAGGACTGAGAGCAGTAAATCTCTAATTAAAGAACTACTCACCATGCCTACTACATTTATAAATAACAAAACATTTATCAGAGCTTTTTATCTTTTCTTGCAATCATCAGGCTGGACTAGATGTTGACAAAGTCAACGATTTATGCCTCAGATTTTTTTTTTTTCCTTACCAAATGCCAAAGATGTTATTATCAGTGAAATCTTATGCAACCTAAATCTTGGGGCTTTCGTTTCTCTGCCTAAGGAATATCGTGAGCTTTTCTCACAAGATTTTGGATTATATTGGCCCAACAGAAAGGATAAAGTCTGCATAATGAAGTTGAACCCAAATAGAAATTTTGAGTGGTTTACCTTAAAAGGATCAGTGCTTAAATTAAAAAAAAAAAAAAAAAAAGGAAAAAACCACTTTAAAAATGTGTTAAATCATCTTAAACAATATATCAGTTGTTGAATACTAAATCTATTAATTATGTTGTATTTGAATGCTTGCATTCAAATTTTTGCTTACCACTATGTATAAAAAATTACTCTTGCCCTATTGTTCTTACAGAGCCTTCATTCACCAAGTGAAAATATACCATGTCCAGGGAATGAGCCCTTAGTTCATAACCATCTACCTATATGTAAATAGAGAGCAGGTCAAGAACAGACCCAGAGTACAGATTCTGCATGAACATCTCACTTGTCAGTGTGGAGGGCAAGGAGGGGCAGCAACCACCTACTGCACTACATATTCCCTTCTCTACTCCACCCCTGCTGCTGACTTGCTGAAAGAGTGAAGATCCTTCTTGCTGCTTCCTGGCAGCAGATAGTTCCCATGATTCAGGAGAATGCTTCACCCACTGTCACTGGAGGGGGTACAGAGATGCTGCTTAGGCTGTGCTAAATGGCTGGTGCAAGATTCTGCCATACATACATACATATATATGTACATACAGATGTATGTTAGATATAAAATCACAGATAAATATACATATATATGACCACAGAGACAAGCCCACTATACAGTCCAAAATGGCTATCATCACATTATGTGGCCTGCATGGATACACAGCGTCCTACAACTCCAGTATTCCCATTATTCTTATGTAGTGCAGTTAATGCTCACTATTAAAGTGATTTTGCCAGTAGTTTTAATACTTAATAGTTATGAACAAAAATTATGAAACAGTAAATTGGCTGGTTTTCTGCATGTAACCTTTTTCTCTTTGTCAACACAAAGGTCAGACGACATTTGCTATTCTGCGCTTGTAGTTTCTTGTCTTGACTACCCTGTCAAGAGTGAGCTCTAGGGCTCGTTCAGGAAGTTTCAGTGTTTTTAGTGCAACCACAACATGTAGTTGTCCAGGATCCTTCAGGGAACAGAGAGGTCAGGTAGCATCTGACATGTTTTCCAGATGCTTCAACAAGTTTGAAGTTCTTCAGACCCAAGAGCACCCAGTCTGTAAGTTAATCACTGATATGTCCTCAGCTGTTGGTGAAAACAAAAATCTGTAGTAAATTAAAGTACTTTTTTCAGTAACTTTACGTGACTTTGCCACTATTCAGACTGTCTCTGATGTGAGTGCTCATGTTGAGCTTCAGAGTATACTTTTGTGTATGTTTGTAACTGACTGTTTCATTTGACTTTCATTAAATCTGACAAGGAAATAAATGACTGTTTTATCAAAGCCTGTGAATTCAACATTTTTTCTCCAAATTTGAAATAGGCAATAACAAACCAGCTGAAATGTCAAACTAAACTCGCTTTATCCTGATTTTTTTTCTTCTTTTGGGAGAGTGGAGTGAGGTGAAAAGAACATGAGTTAGAGCTGAGTTTTCTACTTTACACTATGTTAAACTCCCAGTAACCTCTAAGAGACAAAAATTTATATTTTCAATTGTCCAGTTAGAATGACTGTCTTGGATATACCTGAAAAATATAAATGAGCTGCAGAGAAAGGAATATATATGGCCTTTGTTATTGTAACTCTGAATATCTTAGAAAAAAGACAAACTACCGAAAGTAATGAACAATGGGAATGTAGAAAGAGACGTTTCTCTTGTATTTTCTAATAATTTTTAAGTTTTGAGTGTTTTGTGTGTTTTGACTTTTCCTTTTCATGCCTTTCATATAGGACTGTTTTGGTTTAAGCCCAGATGTCAACTAAGTATCGCTCGGGAGCTTGGTCACTTCCAACCCACTCCAGTGGGATGGGGAAGAGGATCAAAAATAAAACTTGTGGGTTGAGATAAGAACAGTTTAATAATTTAAACAAAGTAAAAGGGGATGATGAAGATAATAATAACAACAACAAACAACAACAACACTGTCTTAAAGAAAAAATTGATCGGCAAACAGGGTATGCTGTGGGGTTTGTATATGTATTACCAATATAAAAATGTGATCAAATTAATATGATTTGTATTATTGTTTGGAAATATCATTATCACAGACATATTCCTGGTCTAACCCTAAGCACTATGTAGAACAAAAAGAGTGATCTTTGAAAAAACATCCATTACAATGATAGGACAGCAAGAAAAAACAATTCAGAAGATGAAGGACAACATGCATCAGTGACAAGAAATATCTCAATACACTGCTTTTCTATTTGACATTAACACTGCTTGTCAGTGGTAGACAGATTCCAAGGAAAAAAATGAAGGATTATGAAGAGCCTTTAAGGGGGATATTGCACAAATTATAAGATGTGAGAAGTCATGAATATATTGGTGGAAATAAAGGCTGACCTTTCAGTAGCACTGCAGGAATGATAGGTATGAGAAAGACTTTTAAATAGTTTCTGCTGAAAACAAAAGGGAGATAGGGCCCTTGAGAGAATAAATAACATGACAAGAAACAAAACAAGGGCTGTTCCTTCAGCCAATATATTTGTGTACATCAATCCTGGCTTCTTGGACTCAGGCCCTAATTAGGAAAAATAGTTGGATAGTGCTTTTCTGCCACACAGAAGAGCTGGGAGAATAAGTGAGCATTAACACACCACTGTGATCCCAGCACCAGTTTACAAAGATGTTACCATATTAAGGACTCAAGTACAGTGCCTGGCCAACATTCACCCATATGGTTAAGTTTTCAGAATCATTTTGCTGCATGTCAACTGAAAGCTTTCCAGAACAATTCCTGGATTTAATGTGTCAGTTAAACAAGGCCCAGAAACAATCCTGCATAAGCAATTTGGATACAGCCATTCTCTTTGGACAGCTTCGTTAAGAGTATGGCTGTGGCAGGATGATGCCAGCTGGCGTCAGGGCTAGAGAACATTGACCTGGCAGAGGAAAGAGAACTGTTCTCGTTGAGTACCTCCATGCAGCACTGGGGGACCATGATCGCTGCCTGCCTAACTTACCCTGGCACACTGAGCATCTGGGAGAAACACTGAGCTCACTCTAATGCAAATGGCAAAGGAGAGAGACAGCAAACCCAGGATCATCTGGCTCCTCATGCACCCCCATGACATACTAAAAGGCAGGTTAGAATGTTCCCATACACAAGTGTCCTGCTAGTAGCCCTTACTCAGGGAGCACCTCAGCCAAGTACATTACCCAATACAGCCTTAAGGCATCTGCGCAGTGTTCCATGTTTTCCATGATCACTATATAATTATCCCACAGTGGTTTTTATTTTTCCTTCTCTTTTTATATAGTGAAGCATCATGGACTGCACTAATAACACTAATAATAGATATGAAGCCTGAGGATTAGGAGAGACTGACATGCAAAACAAAAATATTCTGTATCTTCACCACTCATCTGCTACATTGGCACATAACTACTTTTCAAATTATAGTGTAACATAATGCACATGATGCCTGAGGGGCTAAGAAAACAGAGGTGTCCTGAATGACCACCACTTCGGCATACAAGTACCCATGGGGTCAACCGTCCTCAGTCTTCCTCATTCCCCACTCTCTCTTCAGGTCAGAGAGTCCCTCTGGTCATCCCTTTGGTCATCTTAATGTTTTGGATCAATGTCAATGATGTCTTATCCTAAACTGGTCCACTTACAGGCAAAGGACAGGCTGGGTTGACTTCCTGGAGAATTACAGACTTCTGATGGTTTCTCCTTGACTTTCCAGAGGAAAAACTATGGGAATGACTTAATCATGAGCAATACCTTTGTCTTTAAGAGGAACCTGATGACAATGTCACTTCTGTGTTGGGAAATTTCTTGCAGAGAATGGACATGTGAGCGACCCTGCGATTTTGGATGCAGTTATGCTGCAGGGCCTCTAAGACTGCAGTGAGAAACTGCTTGTAAGAAGCCTCTGTGGAGATCAACAGGGACAAGAATGTAAACTTACAGAAACTGCGGCAGAAGAACTGAAAAACAACGGCACAGAGAGAAGTCACAAGGACTTTATTTTACACCAATAGAGTTGTGTGTTATTCGTATTAACCAGTCACAGGGTGGTTTGCAGTGTGTGTGCTATCTGGGTTATTTAAGGGGTGTTTTCACAACAATAAACGGCATTACCTTGATCATATTGGTCAGTTAGTGGTGTCCATAAGTTTTCCCTCACAATACTTCTGCTTGAAGAAAACTGGATTCAGAATGTTTGGGATTTGTCCACTCTTTGTCATACTTTATCTCTCATGTCCCTAGGAAAGGTCTTCAAGGATGGCTCTGAAACGTTTCAAATCCAGCTCGTTCAATAGACTAGTTCAAAGACTAGAAGTCAAGCACATCTAGGCAAGCATGTCTCTGAGGAAAAGGTTTAGGAAAACTCCCTATGCTTGCCTTTTTTTTAGAGATACATTTTAGGGAGTAGTGTGCTTACTGTTTTGGGTTAATTTTGTTCATGTCAGTTGCGTGAACTACCCAGACAGACAGGCAGCCATAAATCTTACATTAGCAACACCATAAACTCTTAGATGGGGCTGCACAATCTTTGTTGGAGGTCTCAGTTCAGTGGGTTTCTGTGATGGTCAGCAATGGGCTGGATTTGTTATGGAAGAATCAGCTGGAGCTCAGGCAGCCACCACATGTTGTATTCCCTATTTCAAACTCTGTTTAGTGCCAGCAGCGGATTTGGAAGAACCACTTTGAATCCAGGTCTTCAGAAGGTGTCCTTAGTACTGTCCTTTGTCCACAGACTGGAGTAGCTAGGGAAGCAAAGTGTTTGTCTTGGACAACTGCAACAGTTTTCATGGTTGCTGGGACAACAGGTTGTCACTTAACAACTCATAGCTTACCTCTAATTGAGTCTTCTAAGACAAGTTTTTTAATTGCAAAATCTCTCCCTCCACCATTTCTATTGTACACAGGCCTGAGGAGGAGCCTCTGCTTCTGACAGCTGGAGTCACATCCTTGGATGCAGATCAGCTCTGATTCCAGGCCAGGCCTTTGGCCTTCCTTCAAAGGGAAGAATCTTTACAACCTTGGCTCGTGAAAGGAATACATAGGGTAAATACACGTATATGTGTTTCCTGAGTGCTGATTCCTGAAGAAGCAGCAAGGTGCAGCATCTGCACCAGGCAGGGGTCTCGTTCAGCGGAGCCTGGCAGGCTGCAACAGCCGTCCAGGTCTCTACAAGCTGCTGGACTGTAAGAGATCCATGTAAAAATCTGTCACTGAGTGACCCATATTTACTACTTTTCCTCCAGCCATTTATCCCCCTCAATAATTACACAAGTTACTTCATGTACAAATATGTGACCTGAGCTTATGAATCTATTGTCAGCCTTTACCAAGGGTTGAAAAAGAGAACTGTAACCTGGGCTATTCAAGAGCATGCTGCTTTTTACTCTCATGTGTTCACTGGGACAAGCTCCCATGTTTCAAAAGTGCGTAGAAATGGAAGACAGGATGCAGAAATTAAGGTTAAACCTCTGCTCTGCATGAATTTCAAATAAGTATTTGTCAGCTGGCTCTCCTCCTTCTGGACATCTTTCATTTTGAATAAATGCTGATATCTGTAGAAGAAGAGGAGGAGGCAGGAATTAAAAGAGGGAATGACTGTTAGAAAAGACCCTTATCAAGGGTATGGGAAACTGAGTCTGGAGGCCTCAGAGATCCAAGTTAAAAGATGTGAACAGCACTGGCAAGATCCATTTCAGTAAAGAACATTTAAAACCAGACTTTGGTGGGCTGTGAGGGCCAGAAGACAGACTGGCAGCTGGGCAGTGTTTGAAAGAGAGTAGCTCTTCACACACCAGTACAGTGTGCATTTTACACATGAATCAGAAAAGGGCTATGTGAGGTTGTAGCAGTAAGAAGAGCATGAGCTGAAGGTCTATAAGCCTCTGTGAGAAATTTTCTTCACTTTAGCTGGTATTTTTATTGTGTGTTTTGAATAAAGAGATTTGGGTGAGGAGTACACTGGAAAAGGAATGAGCACTGAGCGTGGGGAACAGCTGGAGCCTTTCTGACATACACTTCTTTTACTTGCCACCCTATTTATGGGTCTGTAGGAATGTGGAGGGGAAAAAAAAAGTTTACAGCTTTAATATTTCTTGTGAGCAAAATCCATACAGGATCCATCTCGGAATGTGAGAGCAGAGAACAAAAGGATGTCTCTCAGTACCAGCGTGTAATGGTGAACTTGAGTGCAAGGTTTGTCTATATTATGATTTAAAGTTGCTGGACTCTTTTCCTGAGGTGTTCTTTAGATACAGATGTGCATGAAGTCTTTCCACCCCAAACATTAAACATTAAATGCAATTTTTAGAGCAAAAATAACTATGCAATTGTTTGAATGGATTGGTGTTTTGTAGCTTTTTGGGGAGGGCGAGGGGTGGAGGGTTTCATTCGTTGGTTGGTTTTGTTTTTAAAATTAAATATTTATTTAGATTTCATTTTTGTAGTGTTATAACAAAAAAATCAACAGTCTGTTACAAACAGTTTTCCAAGTACAAGTAATCTTTCTCCTGGAATATAGTTAAGTATTTAGCAGAATGAAGACTTGTTCTGCCATGTTTTGTTGGGCAACAGAGGTAGAAACATTTCCTTGATATCAGTAGAGATGAGATGAGAAATATTGAGCCTTTTGCTCACAGACCTCTGTGGGATAATATACAAATCATCTTCAAGTCCACCCTGCATCACGAGGACATTTAGAGCTTGGCTCATGCTGAGACCACATGCCTGTGTCTCAGCGGAAGTGAGATTTGCAGTCAGGTTAGAGACAGGAGAAAGACAGAGATCACTCTCAGCCGGGGATGCAGGAGTATAACAAATCCAAGTTTGACACAACATCTCCCTTTGTCTGGTGTGGGATCATGATACAGGAGGAAATCCGGTGCACTGTGAGGACCAGGGCTTGAGCGATACAAGCTTTACACCATAGCACTGAAGACCGTGACGATCTCATGGTCCAACCAAGTTGTGGTGCTCCCTGGAGCTGTGAGAGATTCTGCTGAGAAGGAACATCTAAGTGGAAGATCGAGCTCACAGCGGAATAACTTGGTCTCCATTAGTGTAGTTTCTTGAAAGAGAGTCCCTCACCAACTTTGCGCTGTGGAGCCTCAAAGGTGAGGTCTGCCACCTCCTAACCAATTCCACCAGATCCAGAAAACTGAGTAGATAAAAGAAACTCCCCCTTCATAAACGAATTGCAGTTTTGAATCCTCATCATTTCCATCATAAGGGGATGCTGATATCAGGAAATGCAGTGATTGAAACTTAAGCTTATCACAAAAATGTATTTCTATTGAACTGTCAGCTCCTGCTCTGATTCAATAATTAGCGATAGAAACAATTCAAATTCCTTCTGTGAAGGTTGTGATCAATCACAAAAATAAATTCAGTCTCTTAGAGCTTTTTAAATTCTCTGTTCTTGAGTACTTGTGCAGTCAAAGATTTATGAAAAACCAGTTTCTGTCTAGAAGCCACAGCTCATTTGTTTAAGAGAGAAAGCTCGTTTGGGGATTAAATTAGTATGATTCTGAAGCACTGAAGCCAATAGCAATTTTGCAGATGATTTGAATGGGAACATGAAGAGGTCTTTCCCAAAGACAAAATGTACAATTTTGTGGTTGAATAGTCATGGAGAAGACAAATCAAAAAGTTAAAGTAGTACTTTCCTTAAGTCAAGTAATTAACCCGTAACTCTTTGAACAAATCATAGCTCAGATTGCAGAGAGATAGATAATTTTTAAAAACTAATAATTTAGGAAAGATTCTATAATTTGAATGCCTAACATCGATCCTTTGAACACCAAGTATTTGAATGAAATGATTTACAGACAATGTTTTTCCTAGTTCTATCACTGGTACGTCATCACACAATATAAATAATCCCATTTAAATATAAATGAACAATCAAAATGTTTATTGGGTGACATATTTCTAACATTACTACAGCATTTTAGAATGCAAGTAATAGGATATGATAAAACAATAGTACAGCAGTTGTTAGATTTTAGCATAGTTAGAAGTAACTTTATTCTCTAATACAATTGATTTTACTTTTTACTTGCTCTTGGGATAAAACCTTTACAGTCAGAATTGAAGATTAACATAGGATAATAACACAAAACGGAGGTAAAATGTGGTATCAGTTTGTGTAATGGCATGTTACATGCAGCTGTTTTGAATTATATTACCTTTTTATTGATGTGTCCAGAATTTTTTTCTTGTAGCTTAAACATGTGGGGGCTTTTAAACCTACAAAGTATAGCAAATTGCAGATGAATTGGTCCATGAGGATGATTTAAAAAAAAGTCTCTTAAGGTATATTGTTGAAATTATAACATGAAAAAAACAGAGGTACTGGAGGAAACTTTGACCTACTGGAATTCCATTTAAACTACTGTAACAGTAGTCACATTGTGCAGTCAGACTATTGCAACATTTGCCTCTTGATAAGACTTTTACTTCGAATATTTAGGCAAAGCTAAGAAATAAATACTTTAGTAGCCATTTAATCTAGCTTTTCAAACAATAATTCAGGCCTTGCCTTCCATGCTAGAAAGTCCGGATTTTTTACTTGGATTAACTAAAATATGCAACCCTGGAGTGAAAACAAGCATTAAAGACAGAGTGCTGACTGTTAGGTAAATAAAAATGGCCTGGTAACCTTTCTTATACTATTTAGTAGTAAATCAGATGTGTCTTACCTTGATTGTGTCGAAATGGTGGGCTGGCATTAGTTGCATTGAGATGTAGCTGTGTTCTTGTACTAATAAAGGCAAATCCTCAGAAAAGGCATTTGAATTGAAAGGCTGCCCACTAAAATGCTGTACCTATAGTTACAGAACCATATAATTTTCATTAATTGTTTTTCCTTTCTGGCTGCTGCTGTTTTTCCGAAGTTTCGTGTTCTATAGGGATGACAGTGTTCTGTACTGTAGTATATAAATAAGATGTACAGTATCAGTAGCAGAAATGCAAAGTTCCAGACAATTATTGTCAGTGCAAGTCAAAACTGATTTGTACAGGGTCACAGAAGTCAAGAATGGTCAGGAAGTCCTGTAAGTGCATTGATACTTACATTATCACTGTATTGGTTATTGATGCTACCGGATTAGGAATTTCTGTAGTCTCCCTTTATGCACAAGGATAATTAATTTTAAAATTAATAAAGGCGACATAGAAATTAATGAGATAGGAACATTTTTAATTTCATATTCTTACAGTTTCAAAATATATGTCTTATTTTAAACACATGTAAAGACATACATTTCACAGTTCATTTTTATACTTTAAAAATAAAGAGTAAAGGCAGAGGCAGATGAAATGAGCTCCAGAAAAAAAAATTTAAACAAAATCTAATTAAGTCTACTAATTAAAAAAAAAAAATTCCATTATAAGTATTATGAAATTGCTGCAAGAAGAGTGCAATATTTGTTTTTCTACCAGTTTGCATTACCCTAATGTAGCAACTCTCAATAAAAACTATTTTGAAAATCTCTAAAATGTTACACAGCAAAATGATACATGAGTTAAAACAGGCCAACAAATACAGGGTCATGCTCTTGCTACCACAGATATTCTAAGTGCTGCTTTAATTTGATTGCATGTCTATCATGTTCCATTTAGAAATCTTTCAGATTGCTGACAGATTTTCAAATAATAGAAGGAAGAAAGGGACAAAAAGTCTGTCTGAAAAGTTTAATATAAAGCAAGGTAAAATGACCTGCTGCCAGACAATGAGCAACAACCTCGGGTTTACTCTAACCCTGGGCAAAGAATTCCTGTTTGCAAATACTGGTAGTGATCTCTAGCACTATGGGAAATACAGAATTATAGAATCAGTTGGGTTGGAAGGAATCTTAATGTATAGAAGCTGCATGTTTCTGTCCTGCTGACCCTGATGGTCCCAAAACTCTTGCGTGAGACAAATTTGAAACATGCCCTCCACCAGTTACCCATTTCAACTCCAGGGAAAATCAGTTACTGCAGAGGACAGGAACAACAGGAGCCGAAGGATTTATTGTGGCAGAACTTTAGAGTTTCTCTGCTTGAGTGTCTTCTAAAGAATCCACTGCAGTCACAAAGGTATGATTCTATAAGTTATTTGCAAAACCAAAAATGAAAACAGTTGTTTTAAAGAGAATATGTATTGGGAAAACCCTCTATATATCTTTGGGTTTGAACTAACAGTAGGAGTCTGATTTATATTTATTGCACTGTGACTCCGCTTCTGTGCTGCCATTACTTTAAATCAGTGGAAAACTACAATGAATAAAGGGCAAAGCAAATGTGATGATTGCATGAAGCTTTACAGACTGATGCTCTTGCACATCCATTCTCCTCACCCTCTGAGTTAGGTGCTGTGTTGGAAGACACTTGATGGGCATCCTTAGGCACTTGAAATATTCGCTGCTTTCTCTCAGCTGAACTTCCAGCTAAGTTGTATCTGTGAATAGAGATGTAACCATCTCTGGATATTTTCATATATCTGGTATATGGGAAATGTCTGATGTAGATGGGATGAATCTCACTTTAAAAGTTCTTTGCTGTCTTTACCAATTATAGAAAAGGAACTAGGTATCTACTCTAGAGTAGATGTGTTGATTTTAGATAATTAAAGACATGTAAGATAAACCTACTTCTGATTTACTCTGGGTTCCCTCTCTGAGAATAAAAAGTAGTATCCAGTACAACCATAGCACAATGTAAAATTGTCAGTATAATCTATTAAGGCTTTTGTTTATCTAGTCTGTCCCATTTTAGTCACTATGCAAACCTACTGAGAAGCTTGATTATCATCAAATTTATCAAGACACTGTCTTTTTTAAAATAGAGATTATACTTAGGGCACAAGCAGATCTTTCCTTGGAATGGAATGGATGCTATAAAGGAAAATTCTTATTTCTCTGTTTATTAGCCATCACCTACAGTATGTTATGAGTGCTAAAGTTCCATCGGTGGCATGATAGAAGACACAGAGCCTTTTTGAAGATAGCTTCTTGGGTTGTTAGTTTTCGCATCACATGACCACATTCACAGTAGGTACAGCATCTCAAGTTTATCTCTTCCCCTCATAGTTATACATGGCAGATAAGAATAACCTGGAAGGCAATGTGGACAGCTGGATTTATGAAGACCACTATCAAACTGTAAAACATCTGCCTGAGGATCCCGCCAAAAATCCATTGCTGGCTGGCTGGCTGGCAATTACACACAGACATGCTGTACCTGTATGTCAAATACAAACCAGCTGCAAGACCACTGGTGCTGATTCATCTGCGAGCACACCATAAGAAATTCGCTTGACTTATGATGAGATAGTTGAGTTGCGTGATGGAGAAACAGGAACAGTAAATCAGCTGCCAGTCAGCTATGCGTTTAACTGAATGAATATCCTTGGATCACACGAACACGCGTGCTGTTGAGCAGTTACTTACCTACAAGATCTTTGAAAGGATAAAGGAAATAAACTACTGAAACTCTGTGGTTTCTTTCACACAGTTAACTGATCAGAAATTAGGTTTTCGAAAGGCCAAGAAAAGCATGTGTTTGCAGTAATATTTACAGACATCTGCACAATTTTAATGCTAACCATTGCATCTGTTCATGTTGGCAAACACGGGCACAGCTAGGTCTGAACTCTTCTGGATGGCAGTGTAAATCCTGCTGGGCTCTTCACCTCCATGGGATTAGAGGCTCACAAATCACGGATCAGAGCAGAGGTCAAAGCCACGGTATTTCAGAGGTCTTAGACTGAACACCTCAAAATCTCTGCTCCTGCAGATTGTTCCAGTCATTCTGTATTAGAATTTTGGGAAAATGCTCTTTTCACCTTTCTTGTGCTCAAATGTTAAGCATTTTCTAATTAGCACCTATGAACTAGGTAACCATATTCCATTAGGAAACAACACAGGAACCCTCAGCTCAAAAGAGCTGTCAGACTCCAGGCAAGCGGTGAGAATGGAAACCATTAAAACCACACCTTTTATTGCTAAAAGTTGTGGAAGAAATATGCAATACAATTATGATGGCTGTAAAGAAAGCCATCTGTCCAGTTTCTCTAGTACTAAGCCATGCTGATCATGCTCAGCAACCACTATGTATTGCATTTACATATCATGGGTTCCTCGTTCTCTTCAAAGGACTTGGGTTTCTGTCCTGAAAGTCCTAATCTTTAAGATCTTTGCTATTTCTTTTGGGGCACAACTCTTCAACAAGACAGAAAATGTTATCAAAAGCACTTTTCCTTTCACTCATCTTTCTCTTAAATTTTAATTTTTTCTAACCTAGTCCTTCTGGTTTATTTTGTTTTGTTTATTTAATTTTATTTATTACTAAGTAACTCCTCTTGCATTAATTGTGTTCATCCTTGGAAGAGACACTTCAGTCACTGCTTCTCTTACTAAATAGGGTAGAATTCTTAATAATTAAAAGATTAAGTTTTCTTTCCCACCCTCCCCTTAATTTTGACATTGTGCCTCTCTAAACCACTAGGCTAAAGCCAGTACTGAAACAAGAATTGTTGAAATACCACAAGTATTTGTGATGTCTGGAACTTTCTGAAATACTGTGAGAAAGTCCCTTCTTGTGAGATTTCCAGCTCAGTCTTAAGATTCAGATAAGATCAGGGTAACAATCCAAACTTTTTAGTGGTATTTATCCACATCTTCTCCAATTTCTTTATCCCTACTATAGAGCATATATATACTACATAGTATATGCATCACTCTGACACCATTTTTCCTCCCATGTTTTTTCACCCTATATCTCATCCAGTTCAGGTCAATCTCCTTTAGAATCATTAATAAATTGAAACATCTTTAGCCCATTGATCTTGATCTTATCAAGATAAAAAAAACACACTAAAACATTGTAATACCATGGTCAGACTCTGGAGCCATCCATGTTAGTTCCTGAGATGCTAAGCAAGTCTCCATCTACACTGTCCCACCCTGGCTTCCTACACAATTCCTAACCTTGCATAGCTCTTCTTCTATAGCCTTGATGTCTAAATTCCCATTGTTTAGTAATAGACAAGAAATTGGCCCATAGAAATGAGATTCATCAAATTTTGGCAGAAGACCCACCAAAAAAGATGGTTGCTATTGAAGTCCAGCACAAAATCATCACCACCACAGCATTTTAGCTCCCATGTAAGCCAATCTACAATGAAGAGGCTGCGACCATCTTCCATTCTTCCCCACTGCACGCATCTGGATAAGCAATTATGAAAATCAAAATCATGAAAAGTTCACATTTTTATGCCTGCTTAATCTGTCACATCTCAACATTGAGGTGCCTGGTACAATATAAATGTCAGATACAATTGATAACATAGGTGCATTTATAAAAACACCTTGGTCTATTGAAGTTTTGAGGGGTAAAAAAGCTTCGCTTTGGAATACAGCATTTTCAAGTGGACTGACAACTAAGTAAAATTATGTTTCAGCTGCATGTGCCACTATTTCTATATCAGTCTCCTGTTGGGAGTTTGGCTGATTAGTTTCCTTTCAGATGCTATGAACATTCTTTGATAACTATGTATTTTTAGCAACCTGAATGTCTTATGAACTCCTTTACTTATTCTTGGGAGCTTCTCTTTGTGCTGAAGAGAAAAGGAAAAATTTAGCCTATGAGGTATCTTTTTGTATCTTGTTCTGTTCTGTTATATTGTACCCTTTTTATCTCAGCTTCTAAAACTGATAGGGGCTGTATACCCTGTATTCTCTTCCAGCTGCTAAAAATCACTAGAAGGGCCTAACCTGTGTATATGGTGATACCTTTCTCACTGATTTTCACTGAAACCAATTGGTCCTCATAAAGATAATTAACTAAACAGAAATACCTGGGTCAAATTTCAACAGATTTTGAATATTAGGTGATGAAGGCAGGTCCCCAATATGTTTCAGTGTTCATCTCAGAGAAACACTCAAAAATCTGGCTGCTTGGAATACCTGCAAAGTCTATAAAATAACACAAGTGGAAATTTAATATCAGTAATGTTTACATGAGATCTCTGGTGTACTGCAATTCTCATTGCATTTATGAAGTTATTTTTTTGTCGTCATCTTCCCATACCTTTCCTTTGCCTTCACGTTGGATTTAGGATTTTACAGCTGCTTTTTTGGGTGAAGACTGATGAGGGGAAGGGGCTCCTTTCTAACCCCAGTCCTTTAAATCTCAAGCCAGACTGTGATCCTCAGTATGAGAAGAATCCCTTCAATCAAATTCCTATTTATCCTGAGCAAAAGAAGAATTAGCCATTTCATCAGAACCTTTCTTTTCCTCAGAAACCCATCAACTCTCTTTGTAGGTTATCATATTATTATGAGATGACATATTAACACACTAATGTTTATGCGCACCAATCAATTTTGGCATTAACTTCTTTCTAAGGTCTAAAACCAACTTCCGACAAAAAGTGTCTCCTGTAGTTCAGCTCCACAAAAAGTACATGGTTGAAATACCAAGTCTTGTTAAAAAGGTGATCTTTTGCATATGTTCAAAGGGAAAACCAAGGGTTGGACCACATCTGCAGAGAGCAATTCAGATCCTGGTAATAATGAAGAAAACACAAAACCTTTTCTCAATAAGAAAGATGTTACAGACTCATCATGTACTCGTCCAAACAGTGGACAGGCCTTTTATTCACCAGTCTGGTGTGAAGTTTCTATGTTATGCTGCTGCTTCATCTTTATTTCATCTTTCCACTCCTCATCGACCATTTTTTCGTCAGTACAGTTGGAGAGAATGAGTCGCTCTAGGGGAGAGAAGAGTCATTCAGACTCTCGCTGGAAACTTCTACAAAGGACTGCAGAGAAGCAGGAACATTACAAGGGCAGTTCCAGTGGGGCTGTGGAAGCTTAGAAAATTTAAATGGGTTCCGTTTCCAGAAATTAATTCCCTTTGTCATAAATCATTCAATGACATAGACAGAGGCCCTGATATAAGGGATGTTTTCTTTCTGTTTCTCTGGGGTTGTCAATGTTTCTTTACTCAAGATTAAAATTTATCTGGTTTTGTACTTTTTCAGAACAAGTACAAAAAGAGACAATTCTACAGTTGTGATAAAAACTATGTAACATATTACATGGAAGAAATTGCACAAGTAGATGCAAAGATCAAAAGCTAATTTACAATCTAATAATCAATTAATTAACATAATTTGTATAAAGAAGGGGTCAAAAATCTTCTGTTATACCTGAAATATACTATGCTATGCACATTTTTAAGGACATGAGTAAATACAGCTCATGGTCCAAAAAAACCCAACACAAAATTATACATACACAATAATTGTAAGGGAAAATGGATGACAGACAGGAATAGTAAAATCACCTGCACTGTGAGGAAAACATTTAATATTTAGTTGTTCTAATCCAGTGCATGCCAATGGTAAGCGACCTCTGTTCAGAGCTTAGTCAGAGTGGGCAAGTCAGCTACTTGTGAGGGAACAAAACACAAGCACTTGCATTTTCACTAAAATGGGCACTAATATTAGGTGTCATACAGAATTCTCAATAACTTGATGAGATCATAATTAGAAAAACATATTCATTTGATTTCACTAATTTTCTGTCATACCTTTGTGCCAACACATTGTCTTTGGAATACTTTGTTGTTATTCAGGTTTCTCTTTTCTTTTAACTAGAAGGAATTTGACATAATCTTGGGATCAGCTGGGTAGCTCAGCATCTTCTGATCTGCTGAAAGAATCAACAATTTTAAATAACCAGCCAAAATTTTGTGACTTGATGTCCAGAGGAACAGCGACCTGGATATGTCATGTGGGAATTCTCTTTCAGTCCAGAAGTCTTTTGCTGAATATTTCTACACAAGATATACAGTTCTTTAGCAGAAACTGAAAATAACAATTCCTCAGGGAAAAAAAAAAAAGTTATTTTTCTATTTCTGTTTTTTACATTTTTAAAGTGTATCTTCATGTTTTACAGTTTACCTTTATTCCAGAATCTGTGTTTCACATTCTTCAGTTCAGAGATAAGTAAATGTCTACAGTATGGAACCACACATTCACTTCTGTCTGACATGCCTTCAAATGCAATCCACATATAAGATTCTACATAAAGTTCAAATACACAGCTTAAATTTTGATTACATACAAGTTTATATATGTGCCCATATGCATGCTTACACACATAGAGTGAAGAGTTTCTAATATACGGATGTCTACCCTCCACTCAGAAAATTCCATATAAAACAGGGTAATAGCAAAGCCTCTAAAGGGTTTCTTGGATGCCTTCTCTTCTCCCTTACTAGAATATAGAATTCTCTGTTGGAATGGGACTTGAAATAATAAAAAATATAGTGGATATGTGATTTATATTGTGCACGTAACACTGGTTATAGCAAAAGTGTTATCAAAGAGGAAGGGACTGCAGGTTTGCTTGGGGTTTTTTTTCCCCCAAAAGGCAGTCAGATTCCAGATTCAATTAATCTTCCCTGGAAGTTCATGCAGCAGCCAGATACACTCAAATGAGTGTGCTCTGTCCTCCGGACTCCTCTGGTTCCTCCTGGGTTCTGTTATGTGCCTGGGCTCTGACAGGAGCAACAGCCTTGGCAGGTCCTTGATGAAAATGCAGTCTTAAAGGAAGCTTAGACCTGGTTCAGTACTAGTTCTGAAGGAAAGAAGTTACATCTGGAAAATGCAGAAAGGCTGTAATTCACACTGAAGATAAAGTTGGATGTGTAACATAAATAAAATTGCAAAGTTTGTGTTGTTTCAACAGACTGGTCTGTTAATGTATGGCCTGGTGTAGCCAGCTATATAAAAATATGTGTATAAGCACACGTATGCACATAGGTATGTGTAAACTTACACTCATTAAAAATCCTAGAACGACAGTTTCAGTCCTGGAAGTGAAATATAAAATTAAAAAGCTGCATTTTTGTTCAGCTTCTAACTGTAAAATATAAAGAAAAAAGTATCTTTTAAAATCGTATGTTTTTCCCTGTTACTTAATAATAGCTGTATCATTTTATCATAATCTCTCCTTTTTCACTGTGTAATTGTCCTCATTAGATATTGCTACTAATAAAAGCTGGAAGTCTGGCTACTCTTGGGAGAAATTTCTGACCTTGAGGAACTGAGAGTTTCAGAAAGATTATTAAATTTGCAGGGGAAAATATTTACAAAGTAATGTTATGGCTATGTGTAAAATGTCCACTTTTATGTTCCGTCTGGACACTAACACCTCATTTGCCAGCACAGTCCCTGAAATGCTGCCTCAGCTGTAAAGAAATAAAAACCATGCCAGACCTGCGAAGCCAGAGCTTTACTGGCTGTACAACTACGTATTTAAATAAATAAATAAACACTTACAAACAAGTTTCCCAAGAAGAGATGAATGTGTAGCCTTGATGCTGAAAGTTTAACGAGCGTTTAAAAGCTACTTTGTATAAACGGATAGGATATGCTCACTTTAGGCTTAATGACTATTCTCTAATTAAATTGTGCATAATTTATAGCAGATGAAGGCCCCTTGCTGACTGTCCTTTGCTGTGTGGTCATGCCCTACCTTGTATTTATCCAAACATTCTTCTGAATTATCCAACTGTTAAACTATTTGGTGTCAAAATGTTTCTGTATTGGTACTTAGACTTTTTATGTTTCTTGCTTAACATTGGTCTGTAGTTTCTCCGTGCATAAATACATCAACCTGTATTAAAAACAGAGCCTTTATCTGCACAAGTTGCTTGGGGAGTAACTTTTCCTGGTCTACAAGACAAGAAAAATCATTGTTTTCTCTTTGATTTAAGGAGCTGATTTATAAAGGTTTACTTTCAAAGCTTCTGTTTCAAATGTGCTAACTCCAAAGTTTTTATATATTGCCCAGATTTACTTACCCATGTTTACGGTCTGATTTATAAACTGTGTGCCTTCTGACTCAGCAGGAATCTTTGATTTAGTACAACACATTACAAGTAAGTTTTTTAGTAGCTTACTATTTAACTGAATTCAGAGAAATTACAAATGAGCAAATGCATAGTTCTTATTTCTGTTTTGTTTCAGTTTTCTGGTTCAGAATTTTTTATATAGCAGACTATACAAGAAAAAAAGTCACTGTGAGAATAAGGGAATTCAAAAAGGAAAGTTAACTAAAGCCCTCCAGTAATTAGTTTCTGGGTTCTGAATGTTGGTGGAAGTAGGCTTCTAAATCACCTAACTACATTGGAAAATACTACTTTTTACCACTGCAGCTGAATAAAACCTTTTTCTGTGTATTCAAACAGATGCACTGTCTACTATTCCAATTTGTTTCTGAGCCATCAACATTTTGTGGATGATATCTCCAACTGGGGTTATACACACACCCTTAATTCTCATTATTGGCATAAAAAGCTCCCTGCCAGAGATGTCTGGGAGGTACATTTATGTTAAGTTGTTTAGAAGAGTAGAGGTAATACCATGGTCTCTGTTTTCTGCCTATTAACACAAAGGTAAAAATATAGGTATCTATGACAAGAATGATTCATAAGTGTCTATTTCTCTTTCTGCTTACTAAATAGAAACTCTAAAGCTTTAGAAACTGCTTATCTTTTGATATGATCTGTAATATGAATGGTCAAAACAGTTTTTGGGAAGTAAAGATTTCATTAGCCTCATGTAAGAATTCTTATTCCTCAAACTCAAACCTACAGTTTTAGGTCACCGATATGTGAAGAGGAAACAAAACAAAACATAACAAACCAAACCCATGAGAAAGCAGTTCTATTCTTACATCAGTTACGCTGATGATTTTTTAAAATTTTTCTTTGTGTTCCTGGTCTGTCAACATTCCCTTTGCAATGCATTTGTGGACAATCTGAGTGAGAACTGTGTCCAGGACAACTGCAAAACTAACCAGGGTAGTTTTATTGGAGCCAGGACGTAGCATCAGAGAATCATAGAATTGGTTAGGTTGGAAAAGGTCTGCAAGATAACTGAGCCCAGGTGTTACTCCAGCACTGTAATGGTTGCCACTAAGCTATGTCCCTAAGAACCACATCTCCAGGGATGGTGATTCAACCACTGCTCTGGGCACCTTATTCCAGTGTTTGGCAACCCTTTCAGTGATTTCCTCCCCTCCCAGTATTGAAGTTAAACATCCCCTATCACAACTTGTCCTAGAGGTCTTAGAAAACAGACCCTGTCCCTGACCTCTTCAGACTTCTTGAGACTGTCATCAGTATTTATTGCCCAAGTGCTATGTGGACAACAGCAGCAGCAACAGCAGCAGCAGCAGCAGCAGCAGAAGCAGCAGCAATTTAAGCGCAATCAAAGAATAGAGGGGGAGGAAGAAAACACTTCACACTGATATCTGTACAGCTCCCAGCTGCAAGGTACCATAGGAATATAACTCTAATTGTAATAGCTTTATGTACATCTACTATGAATGCAATTATCCCCCAACAAATACAGAAATTAAATGAGAAAAGCAGGTACGTGCGAACACCCATGTGTTTAAGCAAAACTATTGAGAACTTAAATACAACCATGTGGTGATATCACACGTGGCAGGAAAAGGGGGGGTGGTTTCACACTGACAGAGGGCAGGTTTAAATTAGATATTATGAAGAAATTCTTCACTGTGAAGGTGGTGAGACATTGGAACATGTTGTCCAGAGAAATTGTGGATGTCCCACCCCTGGAAGTGTTCAAGACCAGGTTGGATGGGGCCCTGAGAAACCTGGTCTAGTGAAAGATGTCCCTGCCCACTGCAGGGGGATAGGAATTAGACAATCTTTAAGGTCCCTTCCAACCCAAACCATTCTACGATGATTCTATGATTGTAAGAATCATAACCTATTTTTGAATGTCAGTAATGAAATTTTTGGGGAAAAAAAGAGGTTCAGGAAAGCAGTCTTTTTATCACGCAGCATTTATTAAAAATACATATGCAAAAATATTAAACTTACGAAAGTATTTGTGTTTTCAAATAGCATTGTTTTGGCTAAAAATGCATCTTAGAATCTATTTTAATAAGTTTTTTTCATTTCCTCAGTGATGAGTTTTTTCTCCAGCTTAATGTAGATGGCGGTTTTGTCTGGATCATAAAATCACAGGGTGGCTTGAGTTGGATCTCCTTATTTGTTTCAAATATTCAGCTGTTTCTAAATCAACCTCTGACTTTGCTATTACATTGAATACCGATGAGGGTAGAAAGACAATAGATGCTCTTATTGACTGCACATCCCACATCCTATTTAGGGTTGTTTCCTTGGGAATTAATGCATTTAAATAATCTGGAGCTGTAAGCTGCACTTTGGATAAGCAATATTTCTAAAATATGTTTTTCAAAGTATGACAGAAGCTAAATAAGTAATAATTTGGGGGGTTATACAAAAATTACGGGGGCCTCGGGTGTTCTTCCAATCTTTTTTGCCTACTCCTACGACACTATTTATTCCTCTGAGACTAAACCACACACTAGACCTCATCAATTCTTGCCTACGTTGTCATGTGCAAACATTTCAGCCACGTGATGAGACTTGCTTACACATGAAAGTTACTTGAACTCATTTTCCTTTTTTATCTTGGAGTCATCAGAAATGAAACGGGAAATATCAGCCCTTCAGACCCAGAGACGAGGCCAGCGTGAGAAAACATCCCCATCTAGTGGTATTCTCCAGATTCTTGTGCCAGAGGGAAGGT
>VWZG01008436.1:9902-29704 GCA_013396735.1 Grallaria varia | reverse complement strand
CTGGAAATATCAGCCCTTCAGACCCAGAGACGAGGCCAGCGTGAGAAAACATCCCCATCTAGTGGTGTTCTCCAGATTCTTGTGCCAGAGGGAAGGTAATTCAGTAATATCGTAACGATAACATGTTAAATTACAACAGTAACACCAGTATAAATAGGCTGTTACAATTGGTAAGAGTTTCATGTGTAAGCAAAGTGGTAATGAAAGGAAAATTCCCGTGATGAAATTGTGCCCTATGATGGGTGCACCTACTCAACACAGAAACTGGAAACCTTACAAACAATTCTCATGTCCCACTGCTCTCACACTGATGTATTTTGATTATTTTCAACAGACGCAATCATGATTTCACTCCATGGAAAGAAAAGATAGAGAGATTTCTTTAAAATTTCAGATATCACCATTTGGAGAAACTGGCACATCTCTCTCTTAGAAAGATAATGATCAGTAGGAATGCAGAAGAATATCTGTTCAAGAACATGCTAGATAATTTAGAATAAATAGTAGAGTGTTTTATTGCAAAAGATTCAAATTATGGATAAAAAAAAAAGGAAGCTACAGTGCATTCAGAATTGGGACCAGAGGATGGGTCCTGACACTGCTTTGTTCCCTTGAAACATCTTATCATATTGATCCAATAAACAATCCCTTAGATTCCCTCTACAGTGGGACACAAACAGTAGCAAGACAAGCAGTTTCCTGCTTTTCTGTAGCCATAGGTTGGTATGTGGAAAACAAGACCAGGGAAATTTCACTGAATTCAAGGAAATTCTTGGATTTTACCACAATGGAAGTAGAACCAAAATTTATCTTTTGGTACCAGAAATTATCCTGGGAGTTTCACATCAAAAGGTCTGGGTCATTTAGACACTACAGATTCCTGCATATACACTGAGAAAACGTTTTCTCCTTCAGATTTAAAAACACCTATTTCATAAGCTGTGGTGATGTTTTATAACGTGCAACAGATGCAGCTATTGCAGTAAACTGAGCAAAACACTAAATTATCTCTATGCCACACTGGGAGAGTATTAACAACATTCAGAAACTGAAATGTAAAACACATACAGGAAAGTTACTTACAGACAGAATAAGTCAGTGTTCAGAAATAAACAAGTTGTGTGGGTGTGTAAAGCCCCTTACTTCCATGTCAGTTCTTAAATATGTTTTCAGTTTTTATAGTTCTTGGATTCCTTTGCAAGAGTAAGAAAAATTAAAAGACTGGTAAATTCTGTTCTTTTCTAATTTCTGTTAGCCTTACTGAGTTCACTGTTCATGTGCACTTCCTTTAAACACAGTCTTTATGATGTGGCCTTCTTTCAGTATGAGCATTTCTACACAGTCAGACCTTTAATGCATTAACTTATGGCTCTAAAGTGTATATGCCATCTACAGAACTACATTAAAAGTAAACAACCCACTCTATGAAAAATTAAATTATTTTTCTGAATGTGTTGAGTTCCATGCAGTAATTTAAACATTTTCTACTTTAACATCTTTAATGAGTAGCATCAATAGCAACTTTTAAGCTGAAGGAAGGATTTTTTTCTATCCAAATGTTGCTTGAGAAACAGTAGATTTGTAAATTTGATCCAACCACCTGACCATGGACTTTTTGGGATCCAAGATCTGAATTCCAGTAGTAACAACATGTCATTGCCTACTATGCTTCTGGAGCAGACACCAAAATTAATTAGCTTGACCACTCTGAATGCACTTGCTCATGCAAACTGGAGACACTGATCTGCCAGACTGCACATTCCACCCTGGGCAAAGTTAAGTGACTATAATCAGTTGTCAATAAGTTAGTTCCAGTTGGGTTCAGTTGCTGGTAGATACCACTCCTTAGTGACAGAAAGTAAAACCTTGAACTTCGTGGAGCCATCAGAACTTCCTCTTGTTTCTAAGGATTCATGATTTCATCTAGAAGCCCTTATTCTGAATTATCTCTTAGAGTTCATAATCTAATCCCTCTTTTTTTTTTTTTTTTTTTCAAAATACAGAAACTTAGCGACATACACAGAGCCATAACTTAATCTATTATGTAAAGCAATACAACAGTGAGGAAGGGGTGATTACAAAGGGTCTTACAGCCCTAGAAATGTGTTAGAGCAGTGGTTTGCTTTTATGCAATTGGATGTGAATCTTCATAATCTTCTTGTATTTAGCCATTAACCAGAATCGTTGTCATGATGGGCAAGTGGCAGGAGAGGGCAGCAGAACACAGCTATGACCCCAGAGCTCTAGAAAACGTAATGATTCTTAAACATGCTATTTGTATGCTTGATGGCTTTTCAGTATTCTGCTTCATTCTGGCCCAGCTTAGGTGCCTGACAGAAGAAGTGTTTAATTGTAGCTATGAAGTTGTGAATAGAAAGCCAAGAAAGATATTAAATTATGAATTCAAAATATGGTAAGAAAACCCTACTTGCTTGTTCTTTATTCCTTTAAGACCTTTACTCATTTGTCCTTTATTTCACCTAATTAAAGGGGACGTGGGCTCAGGCTTACACAAGAAGTACTAAATCCCTGTTCTGTACATTTTGATTGGGAGGAGAATGCATCTTAGTTACTTTGGGAGAATATTTTAAGACTCCTTGTCCTGGTTTCAGAAGGATTAGAGTTAATTTTCTTGATAGTAGCTGGTACACTGCTGTGTTTTGGATTTAGGATGAGAATAATGTTGATAACACACTGGTATATAGGTTGTTGCTGAGCAGTGCTCACGCAGAGCCAAGGCCTTTTCTGCTCCTCACCCCACCACCCTGGGGGTGCACGAGAAGTGAAGAGGCAACACAGCGGGGACAGCTGACTCCAAATGACCCAAAGGATATCCCAGACTTATGGTGTCACACTCAAAATATAAACTAGGGGGAAAGCTGCCAGGGGCTGCTGCTCAGAAAAAAATGGAGCATTGTTCTGCTGGTGGCACCACACCGAGTTTTATTTGACTTTATTTTTGTTATTTTCCTTTTAATTTATAAATAATATTTTTAGTATTCTTGTATTTTATTTTAATTATTAAACAGTTCTTATCTCAACTCCCCAGCTTTCTCACTTTTATCATTCCAGTTCTCTCCCCCATCCCACTGTGAGGAGTGAGCCCCCTGCTGCGGAGGGCTTAGTAGCCCTCTGAGGTTAAGCCATGACAGTCCTATTGAAGTAAATCTTTTGAGCTTTGTTCTCCATGTTATTCCCTGTTCATGAGAGTTATCTGATTGTGTGCATCTTCCCCATGTTAAATAAAACCCCTTCATCTTCATCCTAAAAGTCACTGATATGCCCTTCGGTTCCCTGCTCATGCAGAAGTGAGGGATCTCGAGCCCGCTGTGGTTCTGCTGTGTGGTAACGTGAGGTGAGGTCCTGCTGCAGGAGCAACGTGTGCCATGCTCAGCTTGGGCAGCGTCATCACTATTTGAGACAAATACTGACTCCTTCTGTCACTGTTGTGCCACTGACATATCTATAGCATAGAAATGGCAATAAATTTCCCCTGTAAACTCTGGTATTGAAATTCGCCCAGATTTATTATACTGATGAACCAGTGACTTACTGCACTGGATGTTTGGATTTATAGAATGAGTTCTCAAGTCACTAAACCAATGGATTGCTCTTTCTGGTAAGCTCATGTTTCTTTTTGACCGAGACTGCTGCAATCAAAGTCCACCTAAAAGCTCAAATTCATGATTACAGCTGCAGTGTCTGTCCAGATTCCCCAACAGATGTAATTCACTCAGTCTGCATGGCTGGAGAGCACGTTTGTCTGCCTCAGTGCCAAATTTTAGTGCCAGTTGGAAAAGTCTGGGGACAAAAATTCCCTGTATGTTCTCAGGACAAAGAAAGGTAACAGCAGCTGTGTGGTCTCTTCCTCAGTGAGTCTCACACACCACTATGATGGCAAAAAGGGCATCTTTACCATTCATTAAACTCTTGGGTTCCCTGCTAATCTGCTCAGCTCCAGTTTGGCTTGTCATGGCTCTTCCAGGTGAAGGCAATATTTGCAATGCAGGTTGAACTTCAATTCACAGCCACAATTACACACAATATTACACACAATAATATGTCCTGATTATTAATCACTTGGCCCATGTAGTCATGAGATTTTAAGGAAAATCAAGGTAGACTAAGCAAAATTACCAGTTTCCAGAAATGATAACAGTCCGCTTTGACCCTTGGATCAGGTATATAAAACCAATGTTTTATTTGTAATCAAACACATGAAGTACAGACATGGGCATGAACAAGTGTGGGTGTCTTTTCAGGCTAATTAGANGGAAGGGACCTCAAGGATCATCCAGTTCCAGCCACAGTAGGATGTTACTGCCAAGAAGATAAATTCAAATGACAATCCTGTGTTGATAGGTTTCCTTGGATTGACCCCAAATTCAAAGGCCTTTAATACAGTTCGACTGAAGATACATCACATTCAGTTTATTGCATTATAGACTGAATGCTTAATTCCAAATCTTTTCAAGTTATATTTCTGTATTTGGATTTAAAGACTGATGTTAAGTGTATGCCAGTCTAAGGCACATATTTTTCTTCCTCTGTATTCCTGGAATATGGGGTTTTTTCCCACCTATGTTCAGATATAACCTGACTAGTGAGATGAAATACAAGTTTCAAAGGGAGTTGTGAAAGCTTTTCAGAGACCTTGTACAGGATGCCAGTCACTGCCAATAATTCAGCATTCACTGTTGTTCACAGCTTTATTAATAACGTGAAACTGACTTCGGTGTTATCCCTGAGCAGTGCTGCTGGATCAGGATAGAAACCCAGCCAGTTCAAAGGTTTACTCAGTGTTAACAACCGAAAGATCTGATCAGGGAAGAATATAAGGACAGACAAAGTGTGTATATCATACCTCGGAATCTTCACATCTCCCAGCATTTACAGTTTAGGGTCTGCCTGAAACAAATGGGGCTTCTATATACATAGTAACTGAAGTGTATTGGTGCTTCAAAAGCTTGTCCAAATTTCAGTTGAAGTTCACAAAACTATTAAATAAGCCATAACAAGGGTACCTATCTACTGGATATAGGGTTCTTTGAGGAGGGATAAGGAAAGAAAGAAAACATTCCAAACAGCTAACAGAGGTGTTACTTTCTTCCTGTTACAACAATCAGTACTTCTTCAGCTTATTATTTACTTCTAAATATTTAAGTCAAGCACAATCATCTTGCCTAGATGTGCAGAACAAGCTTTTGGACTCTGATCTTGAGTTATTCTTCTAATCTCTGACCTTGCCTTCATCTGCTTTTTCAGAACCAGGTCCGTTTTACTAAGGCAGATTCCTTCTTTCCTTTTTTTTGTTTTGTTTTGTTTTCTCTTTTCTTCTCTGTTAGATTTAAAAATATTTCCTCATTTCTTTTCTTTTAATTTATTCTTGTGTGCATGCAGTTACTTTTACCTTAAGGATCTCTTTCTAGAAAACCAAAAGCAGAGAAAATCTAATTTGTATCGACAAGATGTAAACCAATGTACTATTTGGCTTCATCTCAAGGTACTAAATAGTCAAACATTTGACAATTTGCTCAGTTATTGATTCAGTGAACAAAAGTTATTCCTTGGGATGCAATCAGGAAGCAATTCACGACTGAACAGATTCACATTGTAGACTTAATATTCTGAAGATCCAAGGAGTTTTATCAAGGATGGCTAAAACTGAGGATGAGAGAGCATGATTCATACACATAATGACTTCTGTCCTTCGGGATCTCGGTTGTGTCATTAACGGATTCTC
Organism: Grallaria varia; assembly: GCA_013396735.1. Lineage (NCBI taxonomy): Eukaryota > Metazoa > Chordata > Aves > Passeriformes > Formicariidae > Grallaria > Grallaria varia. The sequence goes on along the minus strand of VWZG01008436.1, from coordinate 23,961 downwards.
AGAAGTGTGATTTTTAATTACCTCAAAAGGCAAGATATGCCAGCACGTTACCCGATTCCCTCAGGCCAAATTTCTTTGATGTGCAGCAGTGAATTTGCACTGACTCTGCTAAGCAGGATTCTGAGAGTGTGGCAGCTTCATGGACTAATACTTGTCACTCTTGCCCAAGAGTTCTCTTGAACTGATAAAGATGCCAGACAGTAACTGGAGGAAGTGCTGTGAAAGCCTTATAGAAACAAGACCTCACTGGTGCCATGATAAAATTGTTTATTTCTGATAGAATTTGAAATGTCCGAAGTAGAAATTCTGCTTCTATGTCCAAGCTTCATTCAGTGAGATTCTCAGCTGTATAGAAATATATTTTGAAAGGGTAGAAACTACCTCTATTTTTCAGGCATACAGCCAATGCCAGCCAATACTGTGTAACTTTGTTCCATCTCACTGAGGAAGAAAGAATTTAGTGCTGTTCTGAGAGAAGGTATGTTGCTATAGGTAGGAGCAGAAATACTCACATAAAGTGAGAGAGATGTAGAAGGAGTAAAGTAATGAAGATTCTTCCCCAAAAGTGTTAGTCAGGACACTGTGATAAATAAAAGGATGGTTTGTGTCTCCTCTTTACCTGACTATGTCCTTTTGACAGAAAATATTTTCCCATTGGCTTTATGAGTGGAAAAGCAACACTATTTTACTTGCTGCTAGTATTGGTCACTTTAGATGATTTATTCACCTGGCTGAATAAACATTGTTTTTTTCCCCTCAAATAAATTCTAAAGTCAAACTTAGCTGCAACAGATTCCCTGATGCTAAAACAATTGTTCGTGGTACTCAATAAAGGAATTTGCCAAGGAATAAAATGTTGGGCTGAGGAGTCCTATAGCTGTGTGTTCTCTTTTCCCTGCCCTGATGAAGTCAAGGAGATATGAGTTCAGCAGAGTCGTAACTGGACCCTCAAGATTTTGTATTTATTTAAACAGGCAGGCGAATGAGCCTGTTCTCAAAGCTCCTGAAGCAGAGGTGGAATTCATGGAGGTCTTCGGGATAGAACTCATCTATCCATGGCAGGCGTAATTATCTTACCACACTTACCCTGTCTGTGTCTCTGGAATAAGAAAGCAGACACTTTTTCACTATTTCCAGACATTAGCATTATGTTTCCATTTCTTATAACCATTGCAGGATCCAGCCTGATAAATGACTTATGCCTTTGGTGCTGGCCAACACCCAGCTGAACTTGCTACCAGAATTTTAATACGGTCATAGCAGCACGCTGGTGTGCATTTCACAGCAGGTCTGACTTTCAGACACTGGGTTAGAAACGTTGTTTCTCTATCAATGGCAATGGCAAGGAGCAAATTTTAAAAGCTAACATGCTTCTAAAAAAAAAAAACAAAAAACACCCTAAATTGCTAAAATGCACCAGAATTGTGTATATGTTAAAAACTACTGAAAGACAGATTGTTGCTGTAGTGCCTCATACTGTATAACTTATTTAGAAGCTGCTGTTGATTCTAGTTCAGTGAAAGGTAATTCTCTTTAGAAAATCATTTACCTCTAGAGATGAGAATAGCAGGTCCCTGTACAGCCTTGTTAAGCCAAGGTCCAGGATCAATTTAACAGTCAAATGTAACAGCAGTTTCCAGATTATTATTTGCTTACCACAGAGAAGTTCATGTCAAGATAAATGAAAAAAAAAAAAATTAAATTCAAGGTCTCAGAATGAAACGAGGAAAATAAAAATGTTGTAAATGGCTTCTTTTTTTCCTTTCAATGAATCAGGCTCTCCAGTAGTGTGGTCCTTTGCATCATTAACTGAATGACTATTAAGTAAAATCTAATTTGTAGTTGTGAAGCTGCTTTTCTCTCGTTTGTAGAACTCCAAGTACATTTTAGACATCCAAGTGTAAGAACAGACAAGGGTTACAAATTACTATTTTGAGACTAGAACTTTTTAATTGGTTAGCTTGAAGGGGAACATGAAACTTGAAACATCAGGGAGGTTGGAATACAAACCCAGGTGTACCTGAGACAAATGAGGGTTGTCTTGTCTTTGTAAACTATTTTTAAGGGCCTGTAGCTTTGCATGGCTCACAGCTCATCATCAATCTAAGGACTCATCATCTGTCTGAAGATGTGGGCAAAGAGTCAGGCCAGTTGTCAGAAAAGAAGAAGAATGACAGAAAGAAAAATTTGCCTTCTAACTTATTCTGTGTGTTGGCAAAGCCAGCGTTTAATCATATTGCACTGGGGGCAGTTTGTGTCCTGCTGGAGTCAAACCTGGAAACATCTGGGGAGAGGAGGATCTCAGTGTACCAGCTGATGGACAGGGAACAGAGGGGGAATGCCTCTGTTGGCCTTTGTGCCAGAGGGAGTTTCATTTAGTCATGCTTTTTCCTCCCCTTCTATGCATCCTCGGTGGAGTATTGAATTCTGTTAGTAGCTCCATCAGGAGATTAATGGTGTCTTTTTACACAGATGCTCAAAATTATGGGTTGAATTGTGATTTAGACATTAATCTACAGACTAATGGGCATGTGCTGAAATAACAGGGAAAGAAAGGAAAAGATCATGGATATTCATTAATGTTTCTAGGTTGCTCAGTAGGACTTCACTTATCATGAAGATAAAAACCCCCCATAAACCAGACAGAGCGTTTACCTCAGCTAGTAATCACTAATCAAACATCACCCCCTCAACTACAGAGCACACATGTTGCAATTAGCTACTAAGTCTTTGAGACTATATGCTTCAATCATTTAATGATAATGGCACTGAGGTAAATGACTTTGCTAGAGTAGATTTTGCTTCTGTAAAACATTAACTACACAACACCTCCCTGATTTAAATTAACCATTGTTCTACAGTCAAAGATGATCTGCTAAATTGCGATATAATGTTTCAGAAAGAACAAAATGAGTTATTGTAATTTTATTTTCTCTGAGTTTTATGAGGAGATTTTATGATTCAAATTAAAGAATTATTTTACTTCAATTTTCAACAACGTAATTTTATGATAACTAGAATTAATGAGTGCCGTTTTAAAAGCAAACAGGATAAAACCCTTGCAGTTGTTTCTAGCAAAGTTGTCTCTCTTCTGCTTTAATAACTATGCCAACATAGTAAGTAGGCCTGGCTTTTAAAATTTAGTGAAAAAGGGCAAGACAAGCCATGGGAAAATGGAGAAACACTGGCTCCAGCATCTTTTATGATGTCCCCAGAGAAACCAGAGGGATGAGATTACTTGAGTCCCCTTCTGAGACCCAAGTGGAAGGGTAGCAAATGCCTGAGGAATAGACCAGGGATCTCCTGAGATGGAGAGATGTTATTATGAAACTGGTTAGAATTGCCAGTTCAAACTCCAGGTGGAAAACAAGCTAGTTGAAGAGAAATCTACATATCATTAAGAGGGCACCAGAAAGCTAATCTGAGATACAATGCTTAAAATAACTAATCACCAAGTCTTTGACAGCATCCAGAACACACGAGGCATTTTCCACACAGCTAGGAATGCTCCTTTGCTGCTCAGAAAGGCTTAGTTTGAAAAAAATTGACACTAGACAAAAAGAACAAACCTAGGTGGTTTTACACACAGAGTTTGACTTGGATGGCAGCAATTCCTAACAGCAGAATGTCCAGTGCTTTGAATTTATTGTATCATGACAGGTTATTTAATTTAAATGTTATGGTGAGAAAAGTGAAAATTAGAGTTCAATAGATATCTGAAGTGGTATGAAGGACTTTTATCAAATCCTGGTTTTATCATTGTTCTGAGTTTTGTCATTAAATGGGGCAAACTGCAATACAAAGCAGAGTTATAGAGTAGTGTCTACACATCTTCGAGTGTGGCAGGAAAAGTGTCCCTATATTGCATAAACAATTTGACATACTGTGATTGAAATATTAAATATTCTTTAGGTAAAAAGAATAATTTCCCATTTTAGACTCATTAAATAATGTGTTGTGATATAACTTTAGACCTTGCGTGTCAGATATTGATGGTCTCCTCTAGTCCATTCTAATTACTAGATAGAAGTGCACATAGAAATATTTCTGACCCTTAACAGAGCACTCAGTTCAGTGCTGTCCTAAATGCAGTTCTGCTCCAAGACATCATGTCCAGTCCTGTTCTCATGGGTGTTTGTCCTCTTTCAAACAGCACTGAGAAACTGAGAGAAGAGAGCATGATTTCTCCTCTCTGGTTATAGTTTCCTTACTCTTCAGTGAGTAACATGTTCCACCAGAGCACCACGGTGAAAATTATTCAAGTTACAATATCTAATCTGAAGATAAAATATTCCATACATTCAGATACACCTTCATGGCCAGTTTTGTAATTATTCTTTTGGCAAGCTGTCTTCTAGGCAGTATGTGTGCACCAGAAATCTTTGGATGTGATTTGGTACCATGCTGGGTCTAGAGAAAGAAATGAGTTGATAGCAAACGTGTACTGGTCCACGGTGATAACTCTTCCTCGTTTCTTGGCAAGTGACAAGACAGTTCAGCTACACCCGCAATATCCCAAACTTGAATCAGTAGTGAACATGAGTCTAAAATCTGCATAATTTTTCAGGATGGTATACATTACCGAAGTTGTACATTATTTTGACTGAGGTGAGCTTTAAGAAGGTAATTTTGATGATAATGGTTTTTTGCTGAATCTCCTTTCACTAGCATAGATGGAAATATATTCTCAGAGCTTCTCACAGACAAGGAAGGCCTTATAGTAAAAATAAAGAAAGATAAACTGGAAAATTATTTAAGACGATATGGAAGATCAAGGTCACACTAACTACTCTGAGACAACAGCATGCTTTATGCTCATTATTCTTATGAAAAATTTTCAAAACACCTTGATTTACTTCTTGCACAAAACAGGACTCCCTCCCTTCCCAAACCTCCCAGTTTTTGAACCTCCCAGATTTTGAAACAAATTATTTCTTCTTAGGACCAGCTGAATACAGGGGAGGGGTATGAAGATCATTTGTCAAGCAGCGCACCAGAGTCACAGGGATCTGAGACCAGCCAGATAGTACAGGGCAGAGATTAGTCACTTTGTACCCGGTGGTCTCTCTTCTTTACTAAGACACTAGCAAAGGGTTTGAAAATACAGTGCAGTGGGGGTTATAGTTCCAAGTCTGTTCTGAGTCACACTGGCACAGAAAACCCGATACAGATTCAGTGACTTTTCATTCTGTAGTGGCAGCATTAGACAGCATTCTTTAGGACTAGGAATAAAGTGTGATTTCTGGTGAAAAAATTACAGAAGAAATTGAAAGGAGACAGATGATTTTACATCAGGGGAAAATGCGATAACTGAATTAAAAGTAAAATAAAATTACACACTTAAGTGGAATCAGTCAAACAACTGTAATATTAATGGAGACTGGATTTCGTGTGGGTTTGGCTGAGAAAGTTCAACTAAGAAAAAATTAATGGATTCTTGTCTGCTTTTTTCTATCACTTGTTATTTTCTTTGCCAGGACAATAGGGCTGATCGCATATTGTGAAGAAACCCTCTTATAATAGCATATTATATTTGAAGAATCAAAATTTTCAGAATCTTAGACCAATGACTGTTTTCTAAGGCGGTCACAAATTGCAAGTATTAGAAGGCAAGAACGTAGCTGTTCAGAGTAATCTACAATATTTTTTTGGTGCTTGTAGTACAGAAAGAAGAACCATTCTTTCATATATCCCCGTTAAAAGTCTTCCTGAGGATGAATTTGGCTCTGGTTTTTTAATCGAGTCAGTTTGGGATGTAGTGCCCTATTGGAACATCAGTTTCCTACTTCCAGTAGTACATATTAGTTCCATGGGCATTTAGGAAAAGAAATGATTAAGGTAAGAGCAGAACTTGGTTACTGGCTGACATTTAGGAATAGTATGTACTTTTGCCTTTGAACAATAGTCTTGATATCCTGGATGTCACTGAGGTAATTTCACTGTCTGAGGGAGAGACTGACGAAGCATTTATAACAAGAATAGGCAGTAGAGGGAAGAGCATAGGAGCAAATATGATCCTCTTCTGCTATTATTACATTCTTCCAGACCAGGAGAAAAAGAGTGGGAAATCATTAAGGAAACGTCCTGGTGGTTGAAGATCAGCCTAGTGATGTATTTCAAGCTCTTGTGACTTAATTTTCAATATATAATATAATTTGAATTTCTCATTCAAAAAAGGCAGATAAGAGGCAGCAAATCAAGACAAGCAATTCAGAGTAAATGCAGACTCTGGAGCAATCCGTCTGAGCTCCAGTGTATGACCTCAGTTCTGCTTCATTTCAACATGTCCAGCCTTCTCTTGGCTCCCTACTTCCCTCCCTATCCTCAGCTGCAGCCCCTCCAAAGGACCTGTTCCTTTCTCTTGAATCTTGCCCCTGTGTTAATTCTAGTGATTTTGAAGTCTTTTGCTGTGTACTGAAAAAGAATACCAGACATTGAAAAGAAATTTCGGGAAATATGAACATTTTGTGGTAAAATGCTGCAAAATCATAGTGATTGCTGTAGTGACAAAGGAATGACTGAAACAGTAAAAAAAAAGGGTATTCTGAGTGAAGTTCTCTGAGGGAGATATGACAAATTAAATAGCATAGAGAAAATCCAAAGGCCATTAAGTGACGGCAATTCCGACACTGACTATAAATAAAGAAAATCTTTTAAGATATCTTAGATAGGTAAATGATTACACCAAGAAATTCCAGGACAGCACAATACAGTAAGGAGTTATTGAGCTGATCAATCTGAGTTATGAAATTTTGCTTTCCGGATACATTTTACTTAGGACAGTAGGCATGAAAGCCTACAGATCGAGGCTAGCTATACGTGAATGAACTGAATGTCATTGTGTGCAGTGCTGTGTATTTTTTCTTGTAGCATTAGGCAGTATTTTATATTTTGAAGAAAAGATCTTTAAAGCAAAGTTCACATCCAATGATCCATAGGCAAAATATTGCAAGTGGGACTATCTGAATTGCTTATTCCCTTGGGACAGGAAATTAATTTGAATTTAAGCTAACTAGGAAAGTATATTTTCATCTATTTGCTCACCAGAGCAAGATTATAAGATGTATCCATCTTTCTAAGTTACTTGAAATTATAAAATACCTGACATGGGACACAAGTCTTTCTTTTACAAGTAGAATATTTAACTTTCAGTTGATACAGTATTAAAATGTTGTTCCTCTATAAATATAGAACCATCTCTTTAGAATTGAAACCCTGTAGAAGTTTTGTGTCACACCTGTCATGAAAGGAGGGGTCACTGGCAAGGATGCTCATTTCTCATCTTTCACCAGTACTTCATTCATGCCTTCAAATGCAGTTGCTAGGTGGGATTTTTTTTATGAAGCCTATTACACTGGAAAGATTTTATTTGATCTCTGTTTACCAGAAAATCATTAATTTGTATTTATGAAAGTGATGCTTCTTCTATTTTATAGAAAGGAATTGAATTTCTATAAGAATATGCCAGGATTGATTTATAAAACACGTAGGAACTTGGCATTTATTATGATCTATCTGCAAAATTTGTTCTAAATTAAGTTGTGCTACCAATCTGACTACTTCATTAGTAGTGTTGCCCTTTGAATCCTAAAATCAATGTAGGACAAATACTTTAGCCTTCCACTACAATGCAGTGCAAATAGTGAGGGGAAAACTGATGACAGACCATTTCCCTCATATGCAGAGGCACAATTTCACAATAATTGACACTCTCTTTTTGAAGATGCTGCACAGATGATATACTTTGACACACAGTGTAATTTTTTTTTATAGTAGAAGATGAAAGCATTTTATCACTTACCTGTGATAGGTAAGAGCCCAAAAGAGCCCATAGGTTAGAGCCCAAAACAAAATTACCTCTGCATTTTTCTTCCTGTTTTTAATTAAAAGCAATAAATGTAGATAGGTAATGTTCAGAATGAATCAAGAATTCTTGCTTTATAAAATTAAAGTTGTGTGAAAGAAATGAAGTGTCAGATATTGTTGTCTGGACAACAGTCTCTTCCTGAAGCATCAGAATTTAAAAAAAGAGTAAGGAGAGAGAAAGAAAAATAAATTATTTTCAATGCCAAGAAATCTAACAGAATTGGGAGAGTTTTTAAACATGTTGCATGCCACTACTACATATTTCTGGAAGAGAAATAAATATGACTATGCTGATTTTCTCTGCACTCTTGGATCTCTTGGTGTGTAGAATCAAACTGGATTCCACAGAAACTGAACCACATGGATAAATGGTTTTAGAACTAGAGCTGTGAGTGATACTCCACTAAGAAGGCTACTAAGCAGTGGAGGCTTAGCCATGTAGGAGCACAGTGGCAATTAGGAATAGCAGATGGGAAAAATTTCCTGCAAGGTTAGTACACTAAATAAGTAGAAGTCAAAAGTGATCTTTGTTACGTGTAATTTAATTTTGCTTGGATTTCATAATTTTAGGTTCTTTACCTGGACCCACTGCAGAGTACTCAACCTCTGCTTTTGCTTGTAGCTTATATTGTCTGTAACTCCCTACATGTCAAGATGCTCATCAAGATGACAAATTCTTTCAAAGCAGTCAGAAAAATATGTTTTCTATTGCTTTCTGAACTAATTTTACTACACAGAGCAAATACAATTCAGAGGTTTCATAATAGATACAGCAGAACAGAAAGCAGCTCATGATGGCTAATTATTTTATTTACTATTACAAAAACAACTTCCAAAGACAACTTGTAATGTGCTATAGAATAACTTCTTAATGACCTAGCTATGCCTTACTGTGAATAATTAGGTGATCCTTTAGTTTAATTGAAGCATTTAGGCACTGCTCCGGACCTTGAAGATAAATATGAAAGAAGTTCATACATTCAGCACTCTGTGTGTCCACTTACCTGGGCAAAGGACAGGCAAACAGTGTCATTTTAAGTAAGTAATTTCTGCTAGGTGCAGTCAAAAGCATTATGAAAATAAAACAATTCTCAGTATGAAATGGAAAAGACAATCCATTGTAAATACAAAGTTAACGAAAGAATTTCTGCAATGGATGGGAACATGATAGTTATGATGTAATAAAAAGTTTAAGAATTACTGGTTATTTCATGATGCTTTATTGCTGTAGAGCAGAATTTATCCATTTTCCTCCTTGTACTAATCCTAGATTATATCCACTGACAATTTTACTCATATTTCAGAATTAAGTTAAAAAACATTTATTGTGAAATAGTCAATGTATCATTTTTCTAATTGCAAAGACACCACCATACAGTTATTCTTTTTCTTGCCTTGGAGATTTGTGCAGTTTCTAAAACATAATCAAATGCAAAGTTTTTCAGCACCTGGAGGGTCCACACTCAAATAAATCCTTATTTGCAAGAGAAGTGTTGCCACTTATTATAAAGGTTTTTTAATGCACGAGAGATAATATAGTTTCCTTTCAACCTTTTCTTCCAAGGCAAGTGAACAATTATAAGGTGTGACTGAGATAAACAAAACAGAAAATCCTGATACTTGTAGTGTAATTTGTCTGTATGCATCTGAACTGTCTGAACAGTGCCTGGGCTTACTCTGTAGCCCTGACACATTGTCCGAATACATCTATATTATTTTAGAGTCTTCATCTTTTAGTTAGGGTAGAGGTGTCAAACTGCCTCCTGGAAATAATCCCAAATCACCACTGCTGCCCATGTAACTTTCCTTCCTGTTCTATGCAGATATGATTTTCTAGTGAGCTTACAGCTATTCGAGCTGGTGAACAGGATGCCTGAACCTGGCAACACCTGGGATCTGAGCTGACAACTGGGTAAGGGACCCATGGTCCAAGCATGGATACTGGATAGACTTAAAGTTCATGCTAATACTTAAGGAATCTCTTCAAGGGGTCTTCACAACTGCTGAGTGAGGTTTTCCCTTAGGAGTGGGTCCACAGTTGAACAGTGTGTGGGCTCGGTGACAAAGGCTACAGTCAGTTCATCCTATGTTGCTTCTGCAGCTGCTCAGGGAGAGGAGTCCTTCCTCTGCTCCAGTGTGGGGGCCATCCCATTGGAGGCCATTCTGTATGAGCTTCTCCAGCATGAGTCCTTCCCATGGGCTACAGCTCTTCATGAACTGCTCCAGTGTGGGTCCCTTTCCACGGGGTGCAGTCCTTCAGGCATGGGCTGCTCCAGGGTGGGTCCTCCACAGGGTCAGAAGTCCCACCAAGAAACCTTCTCTAGCATGGGCTCCTCTCTCCATGGGGCTGCAGGTCCTGCCAGGACCCTGATCCAGCGCAGGCTTCTCATGGGGTCACAACTTCTTTCAGGTACCTACCAGCTCTGGTGTGTGTCTCCACCATGGACTGCAGATGGATCTCTGCTCCCTTGTAGATGACCATGGGCCGCAGGGGCACAGCTGGCTTACCAAGGTCTGCACCACGAGATGAAGGGAAATCTCAGCTCCAGCTCCTGGAGCACCTCCTGCCCCTCCTTCTGCACTGACCTTGAGATCTGCAGAGTTTCTCCTCTCACATTTTCCCCACTCTTCTCTGAGAACAATTACTGTGGATCTGGCAGAAGGCAAGCTGAATATGAGTTAGCAGTGAGCCCTCACAGTGACACAGGACAACTGTGCACGAGGCAGCTTTTGCAGGAGTGTGGCCAGGAGTTCAGGGAAATCTTTTATTCCTCTGTGTTCGACAATTAAGAGTCCACACTTGGAGTGCTGTGTCATGCTTTGGGCTTCCAAGAGCAGAAATAAAGTGTCCTCACGCTGAAGTGATTCCAACAGAGGTCATCAGTCCAAGGGCTGAAGCACACAGTGTATGGGGAGAAGCTGAGATGTTTGAGCTTATTTAGCCTTGAGAAAGCTTAGGGGAAATCTTGTTGCTCTTTACAGCTTCCTAAAGGATGAGTAGAAGAAGATGAAACCAGACTCTGCCTGGATGTACACAATGAAAGCACAGGAGTCAGTGAGCACAAGTAGAAGCAAAGGGAATGAGAGATATTTAAAAAGCCCAAAAGTTTATGTTGAAGGTAGTAGAACATCAGAGCAGCAGAGACTTAGAGAGGATCTAGAAGCTCCACCCCAGTAAACATTCAAAGCCTTACTAGAAAAGACATCCAGCAGCTTGATCCAATTTTGAACTTCCCCTTGGCTTAAGCAGGGACATTGGACAAGATGGCCTAAAAAAGGTCTTTTAAACCCAAACTGTTCTGTGATTTTGTATATCTAAAGAAAGCAAAGAATTTTAGAGGGATATTTTATGGTAATTTTTCTGCTACTCTACATTTTAGCTAATAGTATTTTCTAAGTCTCACTGAAATCTGAAGGCCACACTCAGAGCCATACGGAAAGGAGCAATTAAGGTCTCCAGAGTATGGAAAAAAATCTTTTGAGAGGAAAAATGGAGCAGTTCTGTATTAACTGTGTCAGAAACTTCTTTTCATTTTGGCAGCACCTGATCTGGAGATAGGAACATTTAAAATACAGCTCAAGACAAGAAAACCTGGTCGATGGTACCCAAAGACCATTTCAAAAGAACAATGTGCTAGTTTAATAAGAAACGTATCTGGTTTTCCTTGTACTAGAGGTTTCCATTTTGATTGTTGTTGCTTAATGGTATTGTATCAATGTTAAGGCAAGAAGAAATTTGACACTACCCATACAGCAGAGAAAGGGTATGAAACAGCAAGGGTGATCACACCTGAACCTGAGGGACAGAGTGAAAAGCAGTCCGTAGGTTGATGTAGGGAACAGCTGAATTTCCATGTCATTCTTTGAGACCTGGATTCATGTTCTGAAAAGCGATTTATTGTAAAATGTGTATTGACCATTGTGTTAACAGGAAAAATGCAAGTTTCCAATGGGCTTCAATTCCAGCCCTTTTTAATTAAGCTGTCACTATTTACTGATATAGTCTTGGCATTATAGGTAAAGGGCAGCTCTTTACGAGAACATTTATGTATGGCAATTTCATTCTCTCTGGAATGTGTTGCTGCCTGCAGCTGTCACTTGGTTTATAAACTGGAGAGCATTAGCTGGCTAAACAAAATTATCATGTATTTAGTTATCATAATTTTGTTATTATGCATTTGGCATGAGAATTCGACTCATTCATATTGCAGAAACGGAGAAGGTATTTCTTGGTATTTTGGTTACTTCTGAAATTCTACAGTGCATATGAATTTTAGTGACATTAGGGTATATCAGTAATTCTTGTCACAAACTAGGATCCTACTTTATAGCTGTAAAGTCCATCCTAACCCATGGAATTAACAATCTAAATCTTTCTGTGTGTTCTTTTTCTCTTCTTCATTAATGCTATAATGGTAAAAAGCACAATTCCTAGAATTGTCAAAGAACATTGCCTACAAAGGGAAAGTATCATATCCCATGTGACCCTTAACAGCAGAACTAGTACACTGAAGAAACTTTATTCAGCTCAATTAGATTAGATGTATGGAGGGAAGGGAGTAAACATAGGATATTTACATATCAAAGTTTTGAAAAAAAACCAACAAACCAAACCCTAAGAAAGCGTCTCATAAGAGCAGTTCCATTTTCTGGTCAAGTTTTCTGTCACCTCTCTTTTCTGTGACTGCTTTCTATCTTTTGATAGTGAAATCTTCAGGACAGGACTATGGCTCTGTCTTTGGATGTGGTTGAGTTGCTTTTCATAAAACATACAGCAGGGATTAAGTAGCATTTGTTATTTAATTGTAATAGCACCTTCAACGCCCATCTGAGATTTTAGTCTCACTGAATTATATACCATACAAAATACGAGTAAGAGTTTGCAATTGAATTTTTCTCATTAGAAAATATTGCCTGGAGGCGGGTAAGTTTTCCTGTTATAGTGGAGATGGCAGTGCTGGCTGGCAGCTGTTGCAGAACCAAGATAACAGCTGGTCTTTGCCTTTCATTGGGACTTGAGAAGAAAATACGTCAGGATACAAGTGGATACAAATGAGACTGCTGTTTAGTTGTTTTTGTTGCAAGGCAGTGTTCACAACACTGAAGAAATACAATCTAAGAATTTTTTACTGAGAAGAGAACGGAAAAACAATATAATAATACAATATAGTAAGGTGTGGCATAGATTACTGATGCTTCCCATGAATGAAAAGGTTCTCTACTGCTTCATACAGTCTGGATCAGAGGCCCCCGGTCTGACTTCTCACACAAGAGAGAGCCAGAAATACATGAAATACACTACCAAGGGGAAAATCCAGTGTTCCACGTCAAGGTCTGTATCTAGGTGTTGGTTACACTCCTACACTGCTGACTGAATGACCTCGTCTGTCTGAAGAAGACAAATATTTCTGGTTTTATCTCTGTTTTGCGCCAGGACAATGACATGAGGTTTATATGTAACCCCTCAGTGGATTCTTGCAATCACTTCAGTTAATGCTAAGGTACAAAATGTTCTCTGCTAATGATGGGTTTCATAGAACTGTAAATTGTGTGCAAGGAAATACTTGGTATTTTGGATGGTTTTAATTTCCTTTGCATCTGCAGAAGTGAAAACAAAGGTGTAATACTTCACCAAATAATATATTTTGTAACCAGCACTGAAATGCACTAGCAATGCTTTATAGATGACTTCCAGTGACATCCATCCTTCACACCAGCGGGTGACCTGCAAAGCACCTGGTTAAAGTCCCCTGTCTGTACATGCACATCAGTTCTAGTTCATAGTTCACAGGTTAACATGCTGCTGGGGGCTGAGAACAACTGCCATCTTTGTAAGCTGGTGTCCACCATGGGAAGGGAGGGATTCTCTGCAAGAATCCAACCATGGCCATTCATTCTGTCAAAGACAGCAGTGAATCTTACGTGTCATTGTGTCTACTTGTCCTTCTGGGAGTTTCTAAAAGTTTGTGTTTCTGTATCTTAAAGATCTCCAAGTCACCCTTTGTTAGCCAGAGACTGTAGAGGGATGTTTAACAACCTTTGGTTTTAGATGTGGCTACTTTTGGAAAGTGTTTTTCTCATGATTTTCCTGGGTTTCTGCAGCTGAATTTTTGGTAGTGGCAGGGGTGGGGGGAAGGTGTGGGTTGTGGGGGGGGCGCTGCAGAGGTGGCTTCTGTTAGAAGCTGCTAGAAGC
>VWZG01008435.1:8020-19007 GCA_013396735.1 Grallaria varia | reverse complement strand
ACAAGAATAATGGGAGTCAGACAGCCATAGAGTCACAATGCCATTATCCACTTTGACAGAGGTCACTGACAAGATTAGGATGTGATTCAGTTTTGTTACTCACTTATGGGGGTTTCCCACATTGGGAGTGTCAGATTTACAGGTACAAATGAAAAATACCCAGGTTGGACTGGACAGAAAGAGTAGAAACTGCCCTGCAAGAAATAGTGGCTTCATTTAGCCCTGTCTGTGCCATTAAAGATTGCAAGACCACATCTGATCATGGATTTGCCTTTATTGTTGCCTGTGATAGCAGATAAGCTAGATTTGAGTTCCTGGAGCATTGAATAAATGGAACATTTATATGAGTTTTGGATAAAGATTGCCTCAGCCATACAAAACTATTATTCAAATCTAAGAATCACTAGTTCCATTTAAAGTCAACTCACTTATGACAGAGAGCTGACATTGTGATGAATCTGCTTCAGTGTATAAAGATCAATATATGTTCAGTGACTGCATCACCAATAATCACAAGAAATGCTGTTTGTTTTAATATTTAACTTATTTTTTTTTAAACCTGCACAAAACACAGGCGCGCAAGGCGCAAGAGAGATTGAAAAACAAAATGAATTTGAACAACACCTCTTTTGTATTTCATGGCTCAAAAGGAAGAGAAAAAGCTTTTCATTGCTGCGTAGTGTGGTGTGAACCTCTCTTTAGAGAAGAAGAGTCTGATCAGTCTAGCGGATACTTTTAGAGATGTTGAGCATTTTTTCTAAGCGTGTTTCAAGACGTGCTCAGCACGACATGAGACCACGAGTCAGACACAGCTTTTTGTGTTCCTGTGTTTCAAAGGAAACTTTTCACAAGCATTCTTCATCTGGACAATGCCAACTTTGCTGTGCCAGAAGAACAAATGTGCATGTTCCCTCCTTCTGCATTTGCTTTATCCTTCTGTATTTTAGTGTTTCAGAAAAAGTCCCTGCTTGCCCCTTCATCCACTCAGTCCTTTGAATTGTGTCTTCCATGACCTCATTTGGTTCCGCAGTCTCATTTCGTTGAGCCTACTTGAATTTTTCTCTAGGGATGAAGGGGAGGATTGAAGATAAAGTGTCTTTTAGCTGAAGACACAGATTAAAATGTTGAGGACTATAGAGAAAAATAACTAGTGACATTGACAAGGGACCAGCATTTCAGAAAACCAAGGACGTTATGGAATTGTTTTATTACCTTTGAACCCCAAGAATTTTAAAGCTCCACTACATTCCCTCTGGAGCAATTCTTTGCTACTTCTCTGTCCTGTATTTTATAGAATAACAAGAAACTACTTAGACAGTATTTTTTGCCAGGCTTCAGTTCTTCAGAGAGCTGTTGAAACTTTAACTTTCAGAATAAAGGAAAACTCATAGGTAAGAACTTATNATAATGTAGGTACAAAATGTATTTCAGGTTCTTTTCATTCATTTTAATGAGTGTAATGAAAAGATAATATGTGCTGAAAAGCACCACTCAATCTGAGCAAGGAGTAGTACAGAATAAAACAGCTCCTGTTGCCCCTTAGGACTGCAATACATTAAAGCTTTTGTTACCATTATGTGCTTTATTGTTAAGTGTTATGTGCAGCATTTATAATTTAGTTCCTAACTGAGCAGATTCAATGGCTCTGAATCTTTCAGATTCTTAAGGAAAAGTTTTCTAAAAGAAGGAATAAGAAACAATCAGATGACTCAATTACCTGAAAACAGTTTTACTACATGAAAAGTAGTTCTCAACGGGTATAAATCAACATAACGTCGAAGTCAATGGAGCATAGAATTTCATATGAGCAAAGTATTTGGCCCAGTACTTGCATGTTAATTCACCTAAATGTTTGTGCGTGGGAGTTCCAGTTCATAATGAGGGATTCCAGGTGCAATGGTATCACCGGTTATAATGGCTTGCTGTTGACTTTCTTCTCATTATCTATGATTTTCACAGAATTCAATGTCTCCATTTTCCATGTGACATTTTGCTTTTCTCTTAACATTTTGTCACTCCTTTAAGTCGTAACCCTTGACAATAAATTATGATTCTGGTATTCCACAGTGAAGCCATTTGAGACTGAAGAACTCAGAAATAAACTTGCTATTTTTTTCTGTTTTGACCTCCAGAATGAAGAAGGGAAAGTGTAGTCTATTCAAAATGAGGGACAAGAACTTAATCATTTACAGTTGTAACTCTATTGTCATTATCAATTAATAATGAGAGGCAGAGGGTTTCAACCTTCTTAGGCAGGAGAAAGGCAGGAAATGCAGAGTTAGTCCAAATATCCTCTTTCCTGAAGGGCAGTGCCTACTTCTTATGAAATGCTTGTCAGGTTATTAATATTAAGAACTTGGATCTTTTGCATGTGGATGGTAGTTTCATGTTTTGGGCTCAGGTACTCACATTTTACTTCAGATTGTTGTTATTAGATCTGAAAGCTGCACCTCGATAGTATTCAAAACAAAATTGTTAATGATGCCAAGAAGCACCTACTCCACTGCACCTACTCCACTAACACTGATCGAAACCTTGAGAAATTTTGTGCCAAGCAGTGAAAGATACTCCTAAGCTGCCACAATCCAGTGACTCAAAATGTTTGAACGTGCCAGGAATGTGCTGCCCCTTAAAGCCAAGTGGAAGCCCAGGGGATAAAGGGCTCTGCAGCAAAATCACAATGGTAGCCTTAATCTTACATTTCATGGAGCTGTCCATAAAGGTTGGTGACATCTTTCTACGTTATTTCATGGCGTGACCATTGATGCCATTACATCCCACAGTAACACTTTAAATTAGGATCCTCAAATAAAGCTTTAATCCTTTGAAGCTGGCATTTTCCAGCCAGCCAGCCAAGCGGATATTAGGAGGATGTGTATATAGCTCCTGGGGCACTATTTTTCCCTTTGAAGTGTGTTTTAAGGCTACTGTTGATTTCTGTAAAAGTTCAATGAAGTAAATGTCCGTGTTATTGAAAGGTTAATTAAAATGCAGCAAACTGTTCTCCATAGAATGGCTGCTGCTGAGTCTGTTCTGTTTACTTTTTAAATTATAGAAATTAACTATCTGCACTATTGTTTTTGTTCATACATATCAGACTTTTTTTTTTTTTTGATAACTTCCAATACATACTTTTGTAAGAAGATTATCAAGTTTTGTACTCCTTTGAGCTGAGTTAATCTTCAAACTAAGTGAAATACTTATGTTACTGCAAAAGACTTTCTAAAAAAAAAAAAAAAATTATAACTTTTCAGTTTAAANTTTTTTTTTTTTTTAATATGATACAATTAGAAATGAGGTGACATTAATATTTTTTTATAAATAGTCACTCAAAAAATAATTATACAAAAGTGTAGTTATTCATAGGTGAATGTGACTAATGTTTGAAAGACATCCTATGGTTGAAGATGAACTAAATATTTTTCAGAACTAAATATTTTTCAGTTAAGCTAAAGAATACTGAATTTGTAGCACAAATTAGCACTGCTAAAGCAAAATGGGTCACTGCTGTGAACACATGACACTGGGGAGCAGAGTAGAAAGATAATGGAATTGTCAAAACATTGCTTGGAAGGAACCAGTGGAGGTCACCTCGTCCAACACACCACTCCCATTGTTGTCTTGGCTGTCCAAAGTGACACGAATTCATGTCACAATTGGCATTGCAATTAAACTGGCACTAATGATGTCACAGATCCCAGAGAATGTATTTCAGTAGGGGTTTTATTTTCTCATCAAATGGATAACCAATAGGTGAAGGATACTGGTGAGAAAGGCAATTAAACCTTGAATTGCCATCATCTCTGCTAACTCTCTCTATAGATGGCTACAAGATCATCCAGAGAAGACATAACTTACACTACATAGATAGTAAAAATTTTAGTTTTGGTGTTATAAACCAGAAGCTAAATGTTTGTAGAGAAATTCTGCCTATATTGAAGGATTAAAAGATCAAACTTCAGAAGAATCAGGATTTCTGTCACAGCAAATTCATATGAAAATGCAGAAGCCACAGGAAGTGTGAAAAACAAAGAACACAATACAATTGCACTTGGAAATTATTAATTTCCAGCCTGCAAGGATTTTCATGCAGTGGTTTAGAGTAAAATGTGCTTAGAGGCAAAGAAAACCATCACCCACAGACAACCTCCTAAGAAGATACCCCAGCCCAAAGAGAATATCTGTCTCAAAAAGGCATTGATGAAATTAATTCTTCCTTTGGCATTAAAGTGCTTACTTCTAGCCTGAAAATGGCACTAAGTTTTGAGGGTCTGTTTTTTTGTTTGTTTTGGTTGGTTGGTTGGTTTTTGTTTGTTTATTTCAGAATTCAGATTCTTAAGGTTTATCCTGCTGTTATCTCTGAGGCAGGGTAAGTGATGCTTCTGTTAAATAACCCCTTGATGTGAAGTAAAGTGAAAGGACACTGAGTGACCATCTATATGAGGCAGCTTTATTTTAAAGCAATTTAATTGCAGTAAAAAGAGGAGGATGAGGCTGTTTTGGTTATTTTCTGTAAGGGTATAAATATATTACAAAGGAAAAATAGGAGGAAAATAAAGAAAAAGAAAGAAAGAGAAGGAAAAGACAAGAATAGATAGAGAAGAAGAAAGACATCCCCAGTTGCAGACCCAGTGATGACACGTCATTGTTGGGATTCTGATACCAATGATTGGAGTAATGGTCACAGTCTGGATCCAGTCTTGGTAGGGGCCCACAAAACAAAGGGTATGTCAGGTTTTATACACTCAGGTTGGCCTGGGAATGTTTAGATCCCTCTCCGGGGTGGGGGTAATTCTTTGTGTCTGATGCAATACTGTGGAGTGAGTGTTCTCTGATGGAGAGTTCCCAAAAGGAGTCGTGCGGTGCTCTGCTGGTCTTGATCCCTCTCTGTTGGTCTGGCCTTGCCCTTGACCCCCTGCTCTGCATGTTCTCTGTGTTGTGTGGTCACCGTGGACCTAAAGAAGAAAATTGGCACCAGGAAGGTGCTGCCCCACTCTCATATGACCCCTTTCCAGGAATGTCACTTGAACTTGAACGGCCATGGGTGCTTGAGGCACAGCAATGCATTAACTCCTCGCCGCCCAGGCTTCTGCAGATGTTGCTCTTCCCTTTAAAGGCTTTTTAAAGTGGAGGAAATGATAAAATATTTCAGCAGTTCTTTCAGCCGGGAGCTATGGCTAAAATTTTCCCCCCTCACATTCGTTTTGAGTCACAAAGTTACAAGATGATGCTTGCATTTACTTTCTGTTAGCAAAGGCAAATCAAGATCTAATACCTCCATGAAAAACACAACAGGTTCAGCAGAAATTTTGAGTCTGTTTTTTACTCTTAGGATAATTTTAAGGTTGGGGAAGAGTCAGGTTTTGGTGTGACTCAAAGTAGGGCATGAAATAGATGTGCTTTAATCGATGGAATACAGGCTGAGAAAGGTGTTTTGAAGTTTCCTGTGAGCGTGCCATGAAAAAATACAGAATCTTACATGTAATATCAGATCTCTCATGCCATTAAAGGTATAGTTGTTGCAAAACACTGGTAAGCTATCTATTCTCTTTTAACTTAATTAAAATATTTGGGTTTATATTATTAATTTCTTACAGACTGGACTAGGAATGAGGAGGTGAAAAAACCCATGCCTGCAAATTACCATGAGACCCTTGGAAAATGTATTTGAATGTTATTAAATGAGAGATAATGTGTTATGATAGGTTCCTCAAAGGACAAAAAAAATGTAGGAGTAGGAAATACATAAAAAAATATTGGTTTTAAGTATTTAAAATAGAAACAAAATCACATCAGGGAAATGGCACTGTGTGACAATCTTCTCAAGTGAATAGCTTTACACATTAGACAAAATAATTGCTGTGAAATTTCAATTGCTCCTCCTTGAATTCTTTTGTTTCTGCTGTAGTAAACAAATCTGAAAATGACCTATACACATATTGTTTTAAACTAAAAATATTCCCTTAGAGGTCCTATGATTATTTTAATGAAAATGAAAGAATAGCTTCTAACACACTCTTTCTTCAAATAACAACCAACCAGGCTATTTCACTCCTAATGACAAGTAGATAAAATCACTAAAATCCTTTAAGAACCGCACAAAGTAAAAACATGACTCTGTTTCCTATACAGACACAGAGCTGAGAGGTCTTTTTCCTTTTGATCACTAAGCAGGAAAGGGAAATTTCATGAAAACAATGTTCCTGCAAAAATAATTTTGAAATATTAATATTTCAGTAATTCAAGATAAGTCTAGGAATATAGAACTTGTAAAAACCAACAAAATTAAAGTAGGTATGAAAACCACTGTATGAAATTTCACACAATGGAACAGCAGGGAAGATGTGCCTAATTTTGATTTTTTGTTTTGAGTATTTTATCAACAACTTCAGTGATTTTCATGTATTTCTTCCTGCACGATGTGTCTTTTACAAACATATATGACTTTGGGGTGCAGGTGTATTGTAATATTGAGATAGGTCTAAGTTTCCTTAAGTTATGGAGCTGGAGTAATCGCTATTTGTATTATTCTTTTTGCTTTTAGTTGTGTTTTGGGGGTCCTTTAAGTTCTATAAATACTTAACTATTGGACAAAATAGCTTTTCTCTTTTTTCTTATCAAATTTTAGAGATGACAGAGCCCCACCAACCCAGTGCTAAAGATAAATGTGCTGATGTCACACAGGAGGACATTTATGTGGAGAGGGAGCTCAGGGTTGAGTTCGGGGACTGGTAGGGGCAGGATGAGAACCCTTAAAATGAAATTGGCTCAAGACTCTTGGAAAAATGTCCAGGATAGAAAATACTTCATTGTTTTTTGTAACAAATGGTGATATTCATAATTTCTAGGCACTAACTGTTACATTGGGAATAAATGAGTACACAAAGGCAAGAATATAAGGGATTTTTTTCACTGGATTGCCTTGATATGTCCAAGAGACAAATCCATTTGATGAACTGCTGGATGTCATTCCTAGAAAAACTGTCTTTCCTTTGTGGGATTGGCAATCAGAACAGGCAATGGACAAGACAGAAGGTGATATTTGGTGTCCCCATGTCAAATCAATTGTCTGAGGAAAAGAAAACCAGGGGAAATTATCCACCTAGACAGAGAGTGGATATGAACTGCTTTTAAAAATAAAGGAAAACAAGGGGAAAATTAAAATAAAAAAGTGAGAGTGTTGTCAGAAATGTCACTTAGAGTTCTGTCACATGGCAGGACTTTGAGAGGAATCTAGGAGCAATTAAACAGTGTGTGAAATGAGCAAGAATGTGTGGACTGATGATGTAGGGGATGCCACAGACTGGAGTTCTGGTGGCCTCAGCAGAGTTTTATAATATGGATTTAATTAGGTCCAGGACTTTTAGAAATGACTCAGTCCTTTTTGCAAGAATGAAATTGTAAAGTCTTACAGCCCTTCAATGTTGAAAAGCAGATTCAAAACAAATTGAAGAGGGAATGCCTTGTACAAGAAGAGTTGCCAGTTACACAAGGCACTACTCACCTGTTCATAACATTGCAATACATCAGGAGTCACTTTTTTCATCCACGGGTCTTCCATATCATATTTTTATATCCCCAATGCATTTGCAACACTCTGATCTTTAAACTGCCCTAATTTTCTGTATTTAGTAAGATTTTATATCATAGATAAGCAACTTTTTACTTAGCCCTACTTGAACATTTCACCCTAAAAATGAAGAGCCTGTTAGGAAAGGTAGAAGTCAAGGCAGAATCTGATCAAGATTTTTGTGAATCAGTAATTTCTGTCAGTAAACCGGTTGAAAACAAAAACATATAAAGAAAAACAAAATCTTCATGTCTGAAATGTGAAACTGGTTTCTAAACTTGAAGTAAAATTTAAAAAAAAAGACCCAAAATTACAAAGGTGTAATTCCTTAGAAAAAGTATATAGCTGATATGCCAATTAAACCTTTTATTCTGTGACAAAGCAAACACTTAAATGAAAGATAATTTTACGAGAACTCCAAGAAAAGTACAGAAGTTGTTGTAAAGTCTCTATTTTATGGATACATGTGTATATGGCTTCTTGAACACGAAGCATGTTATCGGATACCTGGACATATTGCATTTAGTTTCATTAATATTTTTGTTTATTGTTTTCTGTCTTTGGCAAATTTGTCGGCACTATCGAACAAAAGAATGCATATTTATTCCACCAGGATGTGAAATAATGTTTTGGATGGTCAGTTTCTGTATTACAAATAATTCTTCTTTTCTGTAATAAGTCTAACTAAAAATGCTCTTGTTAAAGGACCCAATTCATCATTGAAAGAGATCAACTGATGCATCATTACATGATGCCACAATAACATATTATTTATAAGTCATCATAAACCATAGGTTTTTTCCCCCCATATTCCTTATATCTTTGATATGTCAATGGTTTTGCAGCTTCTGTTATTAGAAAGTAATTTTTTCAGAAAGTTAAAGTGAATTCATTTTACTGGAACTAAACCATCAAGCAATCATATTGGCTTTCTCATGTATTTTGCTAGAGGGAAATAGATTTTTTTTAGCTTTAAGACTTTTTCTGTTGTTTGGCTTTCCATTTTACATGATGATCAACCTTATATGAAAATTTAAATCGTATTCCATTCATATTCTTCGCATGGCAGCAACAGACTTGTTAGTCTAGAAGTGTCTAAATATAAATTAGAATGAATGTTCCAGATGTTTACCATGACCTCCCTGGGTGTTACCTGTCAGCCAGCTCCCCACCCACCACACAGATCCCTTCTCTAGGCCATAAGGAATGAGTTTCTCCAGCAGAAAGCTGCAGGAACCTGCACTGAAAGCCTCAGAGGGATCCAGTTAGACAGTGGTCACTTATTGCTCCATGTCAGCGAGGCAGGGGACTTTATCACAGTGATCAGGTTTGTCAAGCATGATTTGATCTCAGTGAATCCACCCTGGCTTTATTCAAACTTGTGATAGCCCCCAGGAGGATTTGTTCCATAACGTTCCCAAGGACTGAAGTAAGACTGATGGGCTTAAAACTGCCCGGATCCTTCTCTGAACCCTCCATGTAGATGGGCGTGTCTTTAGGTTTCTTCCAGTCTTCTGGGATGACCCCAAAATATCTGTGGCTTCTCAAAGCAGAAGAGAAGAGAGATGATCTCAGTGATGTCAGCCAGCTTTCTTAACACCATTAGTGGATGATCATAGAATTAATGAAGGGTTTGGGTGGGAATGGACTTTAAAGGTCATCTTGTTTCACACCCTGAGAGGGGCAGGGACACCTCCCACTAGACCAGGTTGCTCCAAGCCCCATCCAACCCAACCTTGGACACTTCCAAGAATGAGGCATCAATTTTTAGGGGTCAAACACCTGTTAAGGGTTCACATAACTCTTCCATCACTGACAGTGGGTCTGTGTTTGCATCCACCTGCTTTGTGTTATCCAAATGATACAAGTCAGGCCAACTTTCTCCAGGTGATCGTCCCAATTGACCCACATGGCTGTTCAACAGTGGAGATAATTTTTCCCTTTCCCCTTCAAGAATCCAGGCCAGCAGAGTCCAGAGGGTATTCCCTTGGCTTAAGGAGTCAAAATTAGAACATTCATCTCATAAGGAGAAGTAATCGAGCTTGTCAATGTGTTCTGTTTCAAGCAATGAAGGCAGAAAAAAATCCACCATCAAACAGAAGCAGAAAAAAAACACACCAAGAGTTCAAAGGGAGATAATTAGAATAGTGAAACCTGGTAGAGCAGAACTGCACTTGTTGACTCAGTAAAGTAAATGCTGGAAAAATGTGTTTTGGCATAAAATATCCTGAGATCGTTATGTGCAGGGAAAAGATGTGTATTTTCAGAAAACCTGTCTATGTATCTACACATTGGGAAAGGAGATGAGTGAAGAGTTCAGCAATGATTTTCAATGGGAAAATTTTGGTTGAAAAGCATTTGAAATGCATTAATTTCTTTTGCTGTTTCTACATTTGCAGAAACATGATTAAGGAGAATTTAAAACTCTGTTGGGTGTAAATTAGACATATTGGAATTATGCTGATTTTTCAGATATACCCCATCACCCAGAAAAATGATAATGAGTGTTTGTGATTAAAGGAAATGTGAAGAGCTCTTACTCATTTAGAATATTAGGATGGGCTGGGGTTGCTAATGAATTGCAAAATGAAATTCCAGCAATTATGTAAATAAGGGCACAAATAAAACTGGAAATATTGCTGGACTTTCAGGATAAAGATAAGTTCTTTTGAAACTATCAAAATATAGTAACATAAAATAAATTTTTAGGTTTGTATTTTGCTGAGGAGTGTCTTGGTTGGTTTCAAAAAAACCAAACTGACAGAGCTTTCTATACATTATAATCTAATAGACAAATGGTCTGAACCATTAATATAGTCTGACATATTCTTCATCATTGAAGGTAGTGAAAATTATCATTTGATGATAAGTAGTTAGAAATTTATCTTAAATGAGAGAGAATTGATGATTTTAGTAAGGCAGAGCTACTTTTTGCTCCAACAGTCATGATGGAGAGTGGCCAAGTTTGCTTGGCAATACATGACCTCTTACACAAAATAAGAAATGTTTAGAAGGAATGTTTAATATTTCTTTTCCCCTTGAATTAGTAGAGACATACTTTCAGAAGTATAAAACCTTAAAAATATAGTTTAAAATATGTACATATTTTCAGTAACACTGAAAACGACGCTTCAATTTTTATCTCCATTTGCATTTCAACGGGTTGCAAATACTTTTAACGAAGGGAAAGGTTCTAGGGGACTGGAGAAAAAGGGCTATGCTTTAGATATATTAAACTTAAACAATAAAAGGCAGTGATGTTAGGTTAAAAAAAATATTTTTGAGGGAAACTAGATTTATCTTAAACCCACCTAGACAAATAAATTTATAAATAATAGGATTGATATATTTTGTTATTTTAAATCCACATTGTTATTTTTGTATTTCTTTTGTATTTAGTTTTTATACTAACAAAGT
>VWZG01008432.1:5076-15432 GCA_013396735.1 Grallaria varia | reverse complement strand
GTCTTGTTTCTAAAACTGAGTTTCTGATAGTACCATTCAGGCTTTCCATAATTGTTTAGCAAACTTTTTAAATTGTGAAGTTGGCTGTAATTTTGATTTTTCTTTTGTTACATTTTGGGGAAAGAAGCTAGTGTTTCTTCTGTGAAATGCTCAATCTATTGATGAAATAGACCATCCTGTTTTTATTTACATACTTCATTTCTGGGAGAGTCTCTGCTACACTGATGCTCCCTTATATCAAATAATTAATGTACTCTTATAGCCAAAAATTAATTGAGTTTCTTTGCCAGTGCCGGGTGTTGCATCTTTCAGAAGATGGTGGAAGATTCAGTCTAACACAAGTTTTCCAAGAAACGGGAAATAGTATGCCTTGAAACAACACAGTTTTTCTGAGAGCTGTAATTCAATGCAGTCACTTAGAGCTCTTCTTCCTCTTCCTGTCACATCAAATAAACCATAGCTTAAAGCCGCATCAAATTGTACTGAACAAAAAGAGGAAAATAGATCAAAAATGTTGTTAGATACTCTTGATTCACTATACATCAGAAATGCAAATATTCACAGCATTAGATGTAGAACAAGGCCAGGAGTGGGTACTTCACAGACAAGGAAATGCAGGAGACCACCAAAACATTTCACAGTTTCAGTAACATTCTGAAGTGTGGTGGAGGAGGGTTGTTTAGTTTGTAGAGAAGTATGCCCACCTGTCCTCTGGAAGAAGAATATTCTGCAAGCAAAATACCCATGCATCTTCACTGAGTTTCCAGAAAGTTTAAATAAGATATCTTTTCCTTTTTGTTTCTCACATCCCCACTTTTTTTTTTTTTTTCTCTTCCTCTTTCTTTTTAAAGCTTTGATTCTCTAAACTGAAGTACACCTCCTTTCCTGACACACTGATAGGAATCCTATTTCCTGCTGCATTTAGCTTTGCTCAGGAAAATAACGCTAGATGTGACTGAAAACAAAGTCCTAAGAGTACCTCCCGAGACCTCTGAAGAACAAATGGAGAGAAAAGCCTTCTTCATGACCTCTAAATCCTATCATGCATGGATGAAGAAGAACTAAAGCACCTATCAAAATTTCCTGCACATAACTGAAGTGTATGAATAAGAATGTGTTACATGACACTCAATGCTGCTAGATACTAAACACTCACACCTCCCACTGACTCTACAACAGGTCCTCAGGACTGCTTAAGAAGAATCCCCAGAGCCAGCAGTATCGGCCCTGATTGACTGGCTGGTCATTGTCTTTTTTTCCACAATGAATGATTTGTGAATAACTCACAGTGTTTACTCAACTACCTGTTGAGTAAAATCTCTTTGTGGCGAGCATTTTGTAGAGGTGATAAGCTCCAAAATAGAATGGGTGTTACAGAGAAATGACACTGGCAATAATATGCATTAAACTGAATAATCCAATAATTAATGTTTACCAAATTATTGCAGTGTCAGAACTACATCTTAGTTTAGTTAGCTATGAAGGTACACTTTCTGAGACAGTGTTCATGACACTTATACCTTCACGAGGAAGAGAAAGAAGGGTTCTTTGTTGGGTTATGTGAGTTTCTTTTGTTCCTTCCTCTGCTTTCTTTCTGTTTTTCTTCTTTGGCTGCCATCTGGCATATTTCCCTGGACTAGAGGAACAGTCATGTGGCTGAAGCTACTGCCAATACCACTTCTGCAGCCAGCTGCTCATGGCATTCGTACACAAGGAGGCAGATTCTCTGCTGCCAGATAATTGTATTCCAACCCACTAAACTCTTGGGAGCTGGGCTGGAAAGTGGAATATCTTTCTTAAACAGCACTTTTCAGGAATCCCTTCTCTAAGGCGATTTCTTAATTATGCCAAAGCTCTCTAAGTGAGCAGAGTGTAATATTCTGACTTTTTTGTTATTACTAGACTAGTCATGAAATGGAAATAGAAACCAGATTAAAGTCTATTATTTCATTTACTAGAGATTAAAGTCCCAGCACACTGGAAGTGTCTTGGTTCTTTTTGATCAGTCATTCAAAACTTTCTGAGAAATTAAATATTTGAATATATGTGTGCACTTTTCTAGTGAACACGATAAATCACACATTTGATTCAATATTCAGGTACAAAATTCTGAAATTCATAGAATGCCATGTCTCTAGTAAAAGGATGTTTTGAACCTCACTCAGACTTATTTTAGATAAATTTTCATGCCAGAATGTCATCATACCCAATTCAGACATTTGGTGACATTGATTTGAAAACTTGAGAAAAGTGGCAAAATAACAAGGTACATTGCAAGCCAGATGAGGTAGCACTAGGAGTGTAGGGGCAAGTGAATTACACATGACTCTTAGTGTTGCTGCAGACTTACCTTCTTGTCAAAACTGCCTAGAGAGTCCCTGATAAGGAGTAAATATAAAGAGTCTCTACACTGTTTCCTAGCAGCTCAGGAAGTCAAGCTTCAGTCCACAGGTCCCAAACAGCAGGAAAAAGCAGTAGAGAAGCAATATGTTTAAAAGTTTCAGCTTCTGCTTAAAATTTCTCCAGCACAGCTGATCCTCACACAGATGTGTTGAGTGAGGGTATCACAGTTGGACAGCTTGAGTCTGTCAGAGTTTCTTATTGCTGCTTTGGATTAGTGTTACCTGAGAGCTTATTCAGTGGGATTTTGTGGTTCTTATGACAGCCTTGGAAGTGATTTAGTTAGTGTGAAATAAAGAGAAAACTGAAGTATATCTATAGGTATTTTATCAACAAGGAGTTTTTTTCCAATTTATGCTTAACTAAGTTCTAACAGCCAAAGCCAGAACATCTATGAATAACCACAAGAAACATTCCTTTATATGAAGTGATGTAAATTATGATGGCTAGTGTTGCTATGGTTTACAATAAATAAATAGCTGGGTTTTGCTGCGTGTGGCTGAAACAATCCCCACAAAAACCTTGTCTTCCAGATTACACTAGGAGCAGACACTAGCATCTCTTAGGATGCAGAAAAGAGATTAGACTATCTATAAACACAGTTTGATCAACAAATTGTAGATGTCCATGGATATTTATGTTAATGTCAGACATATCTAACTTGCAATTCTCTGGTGTATCACAAATTCTAGGAGCACTATAAATAGATCTATCATTCAATCTGATACCAAATACATCAGGAACAAGCTGATGCAAGTTCAGTGTGTACCATGTCCAAATGTTGTAATTAATTTCTAGATACTTCATAAAACAAAAAAGGTAGTACAAGAGTAATATATTAATGTATGTTTTATGGCACTCTAGAATTTGTTTATATCCATTGTGGATCTGAATAGATTTTTTGTTTTTAATAGAAAACCCAATTTTTCCTACTGGAATTAGTAGATACAATTTATTTCTACGCCCTAGAAACCACTAATAATCCAAAAGTCATTTTGTGTTTCAGTTGTCTCTCTGAAAGCCATTTTTGAGTGTTAATTGAAAACTTCTGCAATGTGATAAAAGGTAATTTAATGCTCTAATGCACCTTTCTTCATGGGGAAAAAAAAAAAAGGAAATTAAGAGGAAAAAAAAACCAGACACTTGTGCCCACCTAGAAGGGTTTGGCACACACACCAGTCTGATGTCCTTAGCAGTAGGGGCACTGTTATACTTCACTACATGGGTAGTCTAGGCAAGATAATCCAGCTTGTGGCCTCTGCCAGCATTTCTGCCTTGAAACATTTTCAGTAGTATTGTGACCTTATGTTGCTAACAGGTTTGTTGTTGTTTTATATATCTGTGGACCACTCTTGTTGCCAGCTTTTTAACTAATCTTTTCACATGGAAAAATTTTGCATCCATATAATTCATGTTGCCAATCTCTTAACCTCTCCTTCTGGCCTGTACTGGCCAGACTAAATATTCAGTGTTTCTAACCTTGTTAGGATAGTCTTACTTCCATCTATGTGCTTTTTCTCTTCATCTCTCCCCATTCTCTTTCCTCTGAGAGGCATTTACAAGGACACCGTATTGAGTAAAGACAACAGGGATCATTTCAGGAGGTAGAATTTCAATCTCACTGGAAATTTTGCATTTTTAAAAGAAAAAAAAAACAACAAAGCCTTGTGATGAATAGCCACATTTACACAACTTCTCTATAGGAAGACTATTTTTTTTTTAGATTATGAAATATAAATTATCATTTATTCTTTTATACAGCTTCTCTTCTTCTGGAAGAGATTGTTTCTGATTTGTTAGGATGTTAGAAAGTCCTTCGGGAAATCTTCTAGAATCTATGCCACTGCAGAAATCAGAGGTCTCAGCAGTAGAAGGAGACAGGTGTTTCCCATCAGCATACCCATACAGTTGGTCATTATATAAATTATATTTATAATTTTATAAACCGTATGCACACATGTGTATCCTACATTGAAGTGTACAAACTATCAGAAGTTTTCCAGGAAGAAGCTGAATACAGAGCACTTACTTTATTGTTTGTCCACATGAACTTGGCTTTCCTTTATTTATATTACCTTTGCAACATTTCCAGTCAATACTTGGCTCTTCAGAGACCTAGCTTTCACAGGCTTTGGTACAAATATCTATTGAAGTTGTAAAAGTAAATGACACAGTCGAACAAACACCAGGATCAGATAAACTCCTGCTAACACTAGCTGGAGTTATTTAGCTAGTGAACAGACCTAAAATGGAAAAAAAAAAAGCAAAATTATTTGGTATGTAATTGCCTCCAGATGGAGAATGGGAGGCTTCTCTTTTTTTTTGGCTTTTTTTTGCTTTTTTTTTTTTTTTCTTTTTTTTTGGTTATAACAGATGTAGGTTAAAAGCAAAGAGACAAATATAAATGTATAACTCCAGCTGAAGCTACATTTATGTTACTCTAATAAATGCTATGAGTTATCCTGTAAATTCAACTCAATAGGGAGCTGCTGGGAAGTGAGCCATACCAAATATTTGTGTCCTCATGACACTCTATCTTGATGCGCCTTTTCCTTCACCAAGCTCTTTTTCAGACACAACTGTGCACCTTGTTACAAGCTGCTATAGAAGTACTAGCACCCAAAAAAAGCACCTGAGCAAGTTGATTTTTTTTAATGAATTTCTTTCCACTTGCTATGTCAAGAATAATATTTGGCCCACATCATATCTGCTGTGAGAAGGTGCTCACCTGCAGAGAAAATACAGGGAGTTCACTCTCAAAGGGAAATTTGGCAGTTTATTCAACAGTGAATTACCTGCTTTTCTATATGATCATTTTATGTGTGCAGAGCACAAGGAAATGGCTGGCTGGTTGAAGCTTTCACCCCTTCCTAAAGGGGAATGCACGCCTAAGGGAACAGTACATGAGGGTTGCTTGTTTTGTGGTTAGTTAAGTTTTGAGGGGGGCGTGGGTGGGGTTGTATTTTTTTTAACTAGAAATACTTCTATAACTTCAGTTTAAAGTTCAATTTTCTTCTGATAAACAGAAATGTGGCAATGTGGCAATACATGACAACTCACAATTGCCACTTAAAATATTGCAGACAGAGAAGAATCTGCTGCTCAGACAGCTATGGTGTAAAGCAGTAGCATCATGTGGCACTTTGAAATTGATGCATTTACCTTAATTCATATGACAGTAATAGGTGTGGATGGTTTCTTGATTTCTCTTAGTTTTCCTAACTATGTGAAACCCATTTAAACTTCTCAATAACCACACAATTGCTTAATTTTTCCATGATTTTTGCTCTTCTATCTCTTGACATATAAAGAAAACAAAAATATGGTCATGAAAACATAAAATGAGAAATATGGAGAAGTCAGCTGTTTTAAGCAACAAAATTCATCTGTTTTATATCATGTGCTGGAAGTCAAGCCAAGTGTTTCAACATCATTTACACTCCATTGACTCAGGGACTGAGCAGTCAGCAAATTGATAATTTGGAAATGGGTATGTCTCTAAATCAGAAGTAAAATCCACTGAGTTAGGCTTCTACTCGTGGCAAAGGAGAAAGTTAAGTTTCTTTTAAGAATTGTGTAAGGAAAGCACTCCCACAAATTTGCCATACAATGCCTATAGAAGATGGATTCCTGAACAGAAGTGCCATTGACACCCAAGAATCAGGAAGAAGTTTGCATTGCACTAGCATGTGTGGTTTATCATGCCAGCCTTCTGAAACAAAATGCTGATTTTTGCAGATAGAGGGGGGATAAAAAGAGGAAAAAAAAGAGCGAAAAGGGAAAGAAAAGGAGGGAAACAAAAAAAAAGGGGGGGGAGTAAAAAAAAGACAATGTAATTTCCTAACATTAATCGTAACATCTAGATGATTCCCTTAATGAGGGAATCATGCAGTCTTAATGAATGTGTAAGTGGAAAATTGTGTTTCTTCCATGTCTCCACTTGGCTGGTCTTTATTTAAGCTGTCTCCCACATGACACAGAGCAGTGTAAATTGGAACATGGAACACGACGTATTTTGAGGCTGATCCAAATTTGGCACAAAAATACATGTAGTTCTGTTTTCTGATAGACTCTGCTTGGGATCACAGAAAACAGAAAGAATTCTAGACAGGGCAGTTTTACAGTACAAATACTTGCACACATTAATGCTAAAATTGCTTATCATTTATAGATAAGAATATAAATTTTCTAAAACAGGCGGTATACTAATCTACAGGTGGAGCCAATGGCAAAATGTAGTGTGATGTCATTAAAAATCTGTTTCAAGATACTGACAAAATTTCATCCTCACATGCAGAGAAATAGATAAGCCTCAGATTCAAAAAGGATTTAAAATTTGCTATCACAGTTCTTTCTGCTTGGCTATCTCTATTAGAACATGACTAAAAGACATAAAATTTTAATGATACTGTGCATAATTTTCATATTGGACTTCTAAGTGCACCGAATATTAGTCTACAAATCCATGTAAAATTTAAATACAAACACGTAGTAATCCAGATAGTGTCTGTTTATGTTTATAGTCATACAATTATATGCTTGTCTCATCAATGCTGAACTTCACAAACTGTATGTTTCTGTAAATATCTAATGTGAAATCTTTTTAACACAGCTTGATGCTATCTGAAAGTGCTAGCTGGTCTGGTTTTAGTGAGTGTGAGCATGTGAGGGCCCTGATTTTTTCTTGGTTGTATCTGCAGAGTGAATAAAACAGCCCGAGAATCTTTCCAGCTGGTGAATCGTGACTAGCTGACATGACGTGTCAATAACACTAACTTCTCCTGCTCCCTGGAGCAAAATGTGAAGGGCCAAACTGCTCTTCTGGAAAGGTCCTTGCTCCAGGAACCAGTAGGTCCACAGCAGCATTCAAACCAGGAAGGGTTTACTCTGTTTTAGCGCCATTAAAATAGACTGATCACAGTTTTGTATAGGACTGTATTATTTTCTGCTTGATTATATTACAGTACTGTTAACTCCAACTGTTTTTAATTATGCCCTGGAGAATCACAAGAGTTTGTTTAAAAAGTCTTTTTGAAGCCTCTTTTTTCCTTTGTCCTCAAGTGTTTAAATCTAAAAGGGCTTACCAAAACCAGAAAAACCAGGAGGTTTTTTAAGATGGAGCTGAGATTTTCATCTAAAACCTGGACTCTGGGAACTTTAAGGAAAATACGTAGTCTGTGAGACTGGAAACAACATTTCAAAGGTTAGCAGGGCAGGATAGCATAACTTTGACAGTCCCAATCTGAAAACTTTAGTTATCTAAAATTCTACTTCTCACTGCACAGAGTGGAGGTGTGACTGAGAGTTCTCCTCCTGAGAGAGTTCCTCTCCCGGAATTCAAAGTAGAAAGTTGTTATGTGTCAGTATAAGGGCTTCACCCAGATTAATGTTACAATCCAAAACTCACCAGGCTCTTCTTCCCTGACTTTCTTTCAAGACTTAGATTTCCCAGCTGTATAATGCAGTGGTTTTAGGATGTAAGGAAAGAAGCAGACAGTCCTTGAAAAAGTGTGCTTTTTCTCTCACTGGAAGAAAGATTTGCTGGATTTGCACTCTTTTCACCCTTTCAAAGAAACAGTTGACCTTTGACCAAAAAGATATTTCATAATTTGGACCATTCATTTTGAATTAATATTTTGTTTTGGTCATAGTTTATAATAGCTAATATAAGTTAAATGAAGGAGGATAAAAAGTAGTCAGAGAATGTCAGTTAAAATTATTTATTGCAGTGTAGAACTGTGTAATGGAGCTGCAGTTTACCAGCTTCTTTACTTTGATAAAGAGAAATAAATTTATTATATTAGGGATTTATTGTAAATATATTCTCATATGATGCTTTTAAACTGTTTAGATAACATTTCCTTTTGGTACAATATATTTATTTGATCCTGGAACATTTAATTCACCGTTAAATGTCATACATTCTGTTACTATAAAAGGATAAAGTTTCTTCCAAGTACACATCGTTTCAGTAAGACATGAGCTTGTTCATGCCAGTTCTTCACGTTTACAAAGTCACGTCCCTCAAAATAGGCACTTTAGGAGAGTTAGGGTAATAACATAAAGCAATGTAAAGCAGTTTGTGGTAACAATGTAGAGCATTCTTGGGCGTTTGCATTTAAAGTCCTGCAGTACTTATCCTAATCTCAGTGCAGCAGCATCATTTTTACAGTTATACTGGGTACTTTAAGAAAGTGAAATATGAGTATAATGTTAGAAAGACATTACGGTTCCACAGTCTTAGGAAAAGGGATTTCTTTTCTTCAATAATTTTTACATCTCTAGTTCGTCTGTCATTCAATGTTTTTACATATAACCTAAGTACTTGTTTTTCATTGTAACTGTTTTCTATTCCTATTCCTAAATTGAAGCTATTGCAGAATTTCTGCCATGTTTTTGGAATTTATTTCAGGATAAAAAATTGCCAGCTTTAGTTACCTTCTTCCTGGTTTTTGTGTTGCTAAACATATGTACTGACGCCAGGATTTGGTTTATCATTAGTAAATTAATACTTTGTTCATAGGACATTTATGGAAAAAAATTCTCTTTTCATACTTGGGAGGAAGAATAAAAAAAAAAAAGTTTTTCTTTCTAATTTCTAATGATCTAATGCTTTTTCTGGGCTTTGCCAGTACCTCTTATCATTAAAATTTGAAAGTCTGATAGTATTTTTCATCTACAAAATGGTTAACTACATAAAGTACAGAGTAGTCATGGAATTAACTTTGACAGATTTGATATACAGGTTTTATTTGGCAACATGACAGGAAAATAAGGGCCAAAGAGCAGAAATGAGAGAAGAAGGAACTGTTAAAGGGAGAAAAGCATGCAGATGGAAGAGGCAGGACACAACAGTGATGTATGACTACGGTTTATTCACTCGGAAGCAAAAGCTACATCATAATGCTGCAGCTCAGTTTTTTTCATTTCTCCCTTTTGCAGGGCTGAAGTTTTTTCCCAGCTGCCTAGAGCCTGTTGATCTCTAATGCCTGACTTTAGCAAAACATGATTTGGATCTCCTTAGAAACAGGAGTTCCTGCAGGTGACAGTCTGCCCCTCTGAGTTACCTTCAGGGATACGTCTTATGAGTTCAAGAGATCAAGATATGCACTCCCCTTACTAATTAATATAGATGAACTGATTATAAGTATTTGCATGATAAATAACCAATAATTTGGCCAGGCATGGGTCAGAGCCATCTACGGTTGCCAGTGACAAATGACACATTGGTGCAGATGTAAATTAGAGTGATACAAAAACTTCATTACAGTTTTCAAGGCAAAATTCTATGGCAAATCCCTGACTCAATAAACATGGCAGGCCAGTTGTGCTGCCATGCACAAAATTCCGCTTTCCAGCCTCAGACCATATTCCTAAAATTTTTATAGTGGTGTTTATCTGTTCTGTATCTCTCACAGCCACTGTAATTGCAGAAGCATTTATTTAATTTATTTTTGAAAAAAAAAAAAAAATCTACCATAGTGAATTTAGTATCACTGTAAAAGATTTTGTTTGTGCTTCTTGTTGGCAAATATTCAGAATTTTGTAAACTACATGTCAATGCCTCTGTCAGTCAAATTTAGTCAAAAATATGGCAAATAGTTAAAGGGTGTCTAAAAAACTTTTTGATTAAGGAAATAATATTTAAAGTTTACAAACTTACCTCCCTTACTATCCAGATCACCAAAGTGGCCTGCTGACATTTCCTGGAATATCAATTCGTAGGGCCAAAACAACATCCTGCTCCACATGTACTCTAGGTCTGAATGTTTTAGAGAATTCAGCACTTTAAACCAGTACTGCTTGAGCTCCTCCCTCTCTGAACTGCTGTATAGTGAACTCACAAATGCTGTAAAGTTTAGTTTGTGTGAAACATCTCCTTAAAACCTTGTGTTTAATCTTCAGTCCTTCTTATATGGTATAAAGTGTAAGTGTTGCCTGATGAGGAAGATGTTG
>VWZG01008430.1:0-58992 GCA_013396735.1 Grallaria varia | reverse complement strand
CGGGCCTCCCGTGCCGCAGCGGCCGCCCGGGCCTTTGTCCGCCCGCGGCCGGCCCTGCCCGGGCAGCGCCCCGAGCCCTCCTCTCCGAGGGGGACGGAGCTGCTCGACCCGGGGAGTTCGGTGCGGCCGCCCCGGAGTGCGGGCGAGCGCGGGTGAGCGCGGGCGGCCGTGCCCGCCGTGCCCGGCGGAGCCGAGGGGAAGGTGCTTTCCGCGGGGAGCAGCCGCTGGAGTATCAGGGATGGGAGCGTAAGGAGTGAGGCGGTGCAGAAACTTGAATGCCCAGGGGCTCGACCTGCACTTGTGTGCAGAAAGTGACCGCTGAGAGCGGCGTTTGTGCAGTTTGAATGACCGGATGATCGCGGTGCAGCGTTCTGACCGCTCAGTGCCGTCAAGTTTGTGGTTTTTCTGCTCGAAGATGGCTCTGAGCCTCTGTAGCTTGGTATAAGTTTGTGTCGGGATGAAAATGCGAGGCCTCTGTATGCCATGTGGAGGTTTCTGAAATAACATAGTGCAATAGGAGCGCACTGCCTGTTACTGCCTTCATATACTGGTGGTTCCAAGGAAATGTGAAGTGATAGGAAACTTTTCTGACTCACTGGTTAGCCCATGTCAGATGTCTTTGTCTTATGGAATAAGTGTCTGACTGCCTGTTAGACTCATCAGGTAGTCTTTGAGACTGTGAAAAAAAATTGCACGGTTCATGGTTCCTTCTGCATTTGCCCTTGATACAGCAGTCCATTCATGCCAACACATGTGCACATACCTGCTGGGTGAAAATGTTGATTTTTCTGATAGATTTGCCATTGGTGCTACAGTCCTGTTCATGCCAAGGTACACAAACCTTCAGGAGTAAGGATTGTCTCCATTCAGATTAGTAGAACCATTCATGGCTAATGCTGCTCGTGTGCTAAAGTATTGAAATGGAGGAGGACTTTACATATGGGAAAGCAGATTTAGGTGATGTGTACTCCCGGCACATTTATCATTTGGTAGGTGATGGTGGCAGCATGAGGAAAAATTAAGAAGTGTTGTGCTACTAGAAAGATGTAAATTAGACTAAACTGAACAAGACTTTCAAAGTAATCAAGGCATTCATTGTCCACATCCATCCCAGTGATGAAACTGATGATTCATTCTCCTGTCACAAAAAGTATTACTTGCCTCTGGCAAATGATTAAGTAGCATTTTGCAAGCCTGCCTAAGGCTATATTTATGAAGGTTGCAAAAACAGTGAGCCATTGGCAATAGGTTGGCAAGACAAGGCAAGTTTAGGATGTGAACACCTTCAACTTTTGTCCTTTTCAAAGATGTTTCTCCTGAAAGGTGCAAAGCTGACAGGCATGCAGAATTAAATCTTACCTTAATCAAAGTTGGAACTGGTAAGTGCTGTAGCTGTTTGCCAGCCACATGATAAATGAACCATATTTATTTCAAAATGAAGTGTCAGCTAAACTCTGCTGTTCTTTGTGTGTGCAGCCGGGGAGATCATTCTGCTCTGTACATTCGGTCATCTGATCTGTGCCATGTCATGTTCCCAGTAATGCCCACCCTTGAAGGGATGCTCGTTTTTCTAGAATACGCATGACTTTTTGATGTAAGTGCAGAATTCTGGTGTTTTGTCTTGAGTTTTAAGTGACTCAAGTGGTTAGTCTTCTACCACTTCCTTTGGGAAGTGATTCCCAAAGCTGAAAACAAACTGTCCGGAAACTTTTCCTGCTGTTCTTTCTTCCTGATTCATTATTTCATTCCTCTGTTCTTAACCATCCTCTCTATACCTCTCTTAGCATAGCCTTGCTATGGTAGGGATTTGCAAAAAGCTTGTTTGCAGTAGCAGCAGCTCAGGAAATAGATAACTTGGGTACATAAAGGCAGACTTGGGGAGAGCAATGCACACGGGGTGGACACGTGCTATGGTCTCCCTTGCCCTGAAAATAATTCCCTTGCTGCCACTGGTATGAGTGCTGTTTAGCTGTTTGTAAATAGTAGTCATGCCTACCTTTCCACCCAGTCTTGATTTAGTTGAGTGATGTGATGCACACTTAGCTTGTGGTTCTCCCAGCCTCTCATCAGCCTGCTGCAGGCTTCCTGGCTGGCTGTGGCCCTTGGTAACGTGGCCTTCAGAACCGAGCTGCTGCCATTGCATTGCGGCAGGACTGCAGCTAAACAGGCTGTTAAGTACCTCCTCTTGATGAGACCCTTTTTGTAAGCCATCAGGGAAGGCTGTAGTTCTGGAACAGCCTCCAACCTCTCTCTCTTCCCTTCTAGTGGGCAAACATGCTGAGTTCCTGCTGTTCCTCTCCTGCTCGCAGTCCGGGGCCTGGGCTTCCTCAGTGCAGACCTGCCTGTGACCGTGGTGCAGCCTTTGCTCATGCAGAGAGTGGGTGCTGAGCTGTGCTACCTTCTGTTCTCTGGTAGTTGCACACATCACATGGTGCAGGGGAGTGGGTTTTGGGTGGGGGAAGGCTGGATGAACCTTTGCTGGCCATTAGTATACCTGATGCTCCTCTTCCTTCTCCCTCCTTTCCAAATGCATTTTGTACCCTTTCCATTTAAGAGAGACTGTTATAATAGAGGGAGACATTGAAAAAATGAAGTTAAAGCAGGTAGGGGTTTTCCTAATCGGTATTAATCCTAGCTTTACGATTGCTCACGCCACCTCATTTGGCACTTTTGAAGAGATACTGATTAAACAGATCCAGAAAAAACAGAATCCAGATGGCATAGTAGTGGAGCCTATTATGCATCAGTTGTACTTCTAGAACTTCAAATGGTTTATTTTTTCCAGCTTTTTTTTTAGAATGGTCAATCCCTTTGGCATCCTTTTAATTCTTAGGAGCTGCAGTCAGCCCTCTGGGAAGGAATCCTTGTTAGGAATTCAGGTTTTTTTCGGGTTTTTTTCCTTTTCTTTTTAAGCTTCTTGGGATCTATTGGTAGAGCTCATAAAGCAATTACATAAATTAAATAAATCTTAAAAATGTAATTAAGGCAATATGTAGATTTATTTTGGAAGTGTCATTAAAGAGTACTTGCCAGTATGTGTACTATTCCCCTATGACTAGATTTTTAAGTCATCTGCTATATTCTGTGCACTGTAGAGAATATTGTGTTTCCCCACCAGCAGAAAACTCAGAGTTAAGTCTGTGTTTTCTTACCTCTCATCTACCATCTGTTTTTATAT
Organism: Grallaria varia; assembly: GCA_013396735.1. Lineage (NCBI taxonomy): Eukaryota > Metazoa > Chordata > Aves > Passeriformes > Formicariidae > Grallaria > Grallaria varia. The sequence goes on along the minus strand of VWZG01008430.1, from coordinate 55,814 downwards.
TGCTGATTCTACAAATTGTTCCCACTCTACTCGCCTTGCTTTGAAGTCATGTACCAGTAGTAGCATTCTCACTGGCAGTTTTAGCATTGCTGCTTAGAGGACTCAAGATTTTTCAGGCTGCTGCTCCACTATATGCATGCATGGATGTTTTTTAGACAAACATGTGCATCTCAAAGCTTTATATGAAAATGAGTTTTTGGGGTTGGGGAGAGGATGTTTGCTTTTCAAGAGGGAGTGTCACAAATACATGAACAAATGAATAGGTGAACAAATTCTGCAGCGCGCTCTCTCTCTCCTGGACAGATATTGGCAATATCCCAGTCTGATTTAATGCTTTTGTGTCCAGAAATTGAAATTTGTTGGTTAGTGCTAATGCTGAAGAGTATTATTATTTATGGTGGCCAAGACCATCTCCTTTTTGCTGTATAGTTCCTCCTTTCTTCGTGTTGCTCTGCTCTGTGGTGTATTCTGTTGCCAACTTTCTCAAAAAGATGATGTTACTTGTCATGGAGTAACCACAGTTAGACCACAATATTGACCAGTATCCGTCGGTTGTTGTGGTTATGGAGTTTCTAGGGTAGCCTACAAAGCCATTTTTGTATTTACCCACAAATGGGAAGAAAAATTCTACTTCTTTTTTTTTTTGATTTTCTAATTTGTCCTGCCTGGATGCGGTCCCGTAACCTAAACTTCTAAAACTTAAGTCAGAATAAATTTATGATGGTTCTCTAAACTTTTTTCTTTCCCACCATTTGGATTATTAGTGTAAGTATCAGTGAAAAGTACATACATCCCCATTGTAAGAAACTGTCATGTGCTTTAGCTGTGTGAGTTTCTGGCCCAGTTTGAGATGTGTGTAGACTTGCTGAATAGCTTCTATTGGGAATGCCACACAGAAAAGGAAAGTTCTGACTTCTGTGAATGGCACTGGGCACCTTGTAGATCACTGAATAGTATGATTGTCTTCTTCAGTACTGAGGGTGCTCTCTTTAGCAGAATGTTATTATTAAATATCCTGTATTTTTGTAATAGCCACCTTCTCTTGCTTTTCTATTCTTAGACAAATCAGAGTGGTTAGCGGGCTCCCGAGGCTACCATGTTCTCCCATTAACAGATTGAAGATGTTCTGAGAGATGGTAAAGTCACTAATCTAGCACAAAATTTGCACATAACCAAGCACATGGTAGGAGCATTCGCCTAGTGAGACTATAATATTAATGTTTTCTTTTGGAAAAGGTAATAGAATTCCTACCTGACCTGTAATCCTCTTTGGGATGTCACTGAGCAAAGGCTCTTTAATGTATTAGTGATTTTTTTTTATTTTTTTTTGGCTATATATTTCTCATTTCCCTTTACAGTCAACTGCAAAATGGGTTATGAAACATGCTTTCTGTCTTAAAAGCAGTTTCATGTGCTTTTTTTCTTTTCCAACAGCAGCAGCAAAATACCATTAGTATTCTTGTGGTTTTTATTGGAGGGGGATGTTTTGAGTAACAAAGCTGAGGCTGGAATCTTAAGTTTGCTATTGCTAGTAAGAGCTAAGAAGATACTGATGTTTTCTCACCATGCTTTTCGTTCCTTTCTACCACAGAAAAACATCTTGGATATCTGATAAATTAATATAGTTCTCATGTTCTGCCAATAAATCATTAATTTTCTGTTTATGGTTGCTTTCTCTAAAATTCTGGTCTGTAAGACCATATTTAAGTGCAGATTTATCTTAAAATGCTCATGAACTGTAACATGTACAATATATAATGCCAGTATTTTCTCCCTTAAATGATTGACATCATATTTGTAGTTCACTTATTTCTGATTTGTGTTGTGTATGAGATCACTTACTTAAGCTTAACTTAGTCCTGATTTTGACTCAGCTTAGTTTTAAGTTCTGTTCTCGGTACATTCTAGTTCGTAAACAGGAAGGACAGCGGTTGTTTATATGAATTCTTGTTCATTTAAACTATAAATTTCTGTGTAGCATTTGTACTACATACAAGTACTTACATGTAGTTTATTTTTTGTTGTAGCTATCAACAAATAATTTTTTTACCTTTATAGATGTGCAAGTAAAAGCACTTTTGATGTGGAAGCTGAACGGAAAAAGAGAAAGCTTTCTTCTTTTCTCATCCTTTGCGGTAGAATGAAAAACAGTAATTATATATTGGGCTGAACTGAAACACTGAACTTAACCCTTATTCAAAGGTGACTGATTTGTGGTTATTTAAAAGAGGAGAAAAATAATTGTATTAGATTGATTTAGAAGGAGTCAGTATTTCACTTAGGAATTGGTGATAGTGGGAGTCAAAGGTAGTATATGAATATTAATGCGTCCTTCGTCCCTGTTTGAAAAACCTAAGAGTGGGACATTTAGTTTGGCATAATCTTGACGCTGAAGTAAGTATTGAAATAAGGATGAGGAGGCCATTCTGCAATTGAAAAAGGAGCATAAGCTGTCATTCTAGGTTTCTTAATTTGCTTTGGTGGAATTGTAGTTTAATGTGTCTTGACATGGTGCTGCCCTTGGGCATTGGCACCAAGAATTGGAAGTGATGTCTACCTCTTGTGCAGCTGCTACAAAACCATGTGATTTGTCCTCACCTGCTCTGGGTCTTTGCAGGCTGGTAGGACCTGGTGGGAGTGATCTACCATAGAGCAGAAGATCACAGGATGCTCTCCCAGTGTGTGGCAGTGTCAGGAGCATATTGGGGACTGTAGGAAGTCATTTGAAGGACCTGGCATTCCTGTAGTTTCACCAGCATCCTCAGCAAGTTCAGTTGCTTAAGTATTAAATTGGACAACACCCAAGCACTGCCTAGACTTTCAGCTGTCTGGTTTTCCAGGTATTGGGTAAACGGAGGTTTGTGTGAAGATGAGTACAGCTAAAAGGAAAGCCTATTTCTGAAATGGAGATAATCACGAAATAATGTAATCTTTTTGATGTTACATAAAAAGCACTCTCCCAGGTATCAAAAGGTGATACATTTTAGTAGTTGGTTATCATTCAATCTGGATTAAATTTTGCATCAGTATGAGTTCTCATATTATTAACAAATCTTTGCTAGTGGATTGGCTGAAGACGTTGTGCTTGTCCGGTCCGCAAGTGAAATGCTCCCTCTTCTGATAATGAAAATGTGAAATGAGTAAATCTTTGCTAGCATCATCCACAAGATTGGCTAGGATAAGCAAAGTTGATGTGCTGCCAGTGTGTTGTGGCTGTTTTTTTTTTATTACACTGATATTTTATTGTGCATTAGAAAATTGGTTTTAGTGGGCATGGGATAACATCAGGAGTTACCTTCTCATAGGTTACTTTTGTGATCTTGCAAGGTTGTATTTACTATATGTTGCTCTGCTCACTTTCTGGTGCTAGCTAAAGCTTGTCCCAATGCTGAAAGGCATACTGTGACCCATCTGCACAAAATACAAGGCTTTACAGTTTTTGAGTTGACAGTTTGCTGGGTTTATGTCAGAAAAGGTGATAAATCTATCTTTCAGTTGTGTGTGAATATAACCTATGTGCACTTCCAAAACATCTCTAAGTGTAACATTTTAGAAGATAACATTTATTCTTTGCTTTTACTGTGCAGTTCAAAAGTGAGAAATATTTTTTTTGTATTGTTTTTGTCACTTCTATGCAAGTACAAATCTGTGTGGAAAATTAGTGTTCAAGAATTTCAGTGTAATTTTTCTTGGGTGTGGACTTAAGCATAAAAAGGGAAACAGCAAATTTCCTTTTTTTGAAGAACATACTGTACATATAGGCTATAGGTTCTTTGAAATGCACAATAAATTCGATAAACAGTGATAAACATTTTTTTTCTATGTATATGTGTTATCTCCTTCCACTACAGATGTTGTTTACATAACTTTTCAAAGGCTAGACTAAAATGTTAAGTAGCCGTGTTGCAGATATCTCCAGTTTCAGTGAAAAACTCAACTTCAGCATTAAGGAAACTATGCTGTGTAAGATTGCTGCCAGCATTTTTACCACTGCCAGGTGACCAATCTGGAGAGTGTTTAGCTAGTAATAAAAGAGCTTGCACAGATACTGTCTTTTTGGTGCATAATTCCCTATGCAGTTTCACTTTCTAAATGAATAATGTCCATATTTAATATGATTAACATTTGCTTGTAGCTGGAAGCAATGTTGATACTTTATCTCTGCAGAGGTTAAAAAAAAAGCTCATTCATTAGTGATAACTCAAAACTGTGCAGTAGACAAGTGGTTTTCAAATTTACCTAAATTTCATATTTCGTTCAATGCTCCAGTGGCCTTTGAACCATGAATTCTACTGAAAATGTGTTTTGTTTTCGTAGGAGCATGGCTCTGCAGCAATTTGTACCAATGTACATCTTAACTGACTCTCCTGCCCATAGCTGTGCAGTTTTGCCATCCTCCTCGTACCAGTGGTGGAAGTCATAAAACTGTACATTAAGCCATTGAAATTGCTGTCCTGGTTGAAAAATACCTTGGCAAAGAATTCATTTTCACCTAGATCGGCTGTTTCAGCAGGGTGACCACATGCATTATGAGGGACCTGCTTCAGGCCCAGAGGAGAAACAGCAAAATGTGCAGCTCATAGTGAGAGAGTGTGGCACTGTGGTAGTCCAGAGATCAGTTGTCATAAACTGCTGTGGAACCTCACAGCATCAGCTCGTGCCTGTTTCAGTGCTCTTCTGACTTAGGTAATCCATCTTAGCTTGCTACATCAGGTGAGAAATAACTCAGCAAAGAGTTATTGCTCAGCTTGTTCCACTGCCCCAGTTTAGAGGTGAAAGTGTCGGCCACAGTTGGCACCTGATAGATGAAGGGTGGAAAGTGGGGAATTTGGGGGCCTGGAGAAGTTGAGCTGCCTCCTCTGTTCAGTAGTGGCAAATTGGTAGATGTACTTGTCAACTTTGAGCAAGCTTATCTTTTGTTATCTTTTGCAGTGCTCTTAGGAGCAGCCTGTGGACTCCAGGCTTAAAATCCTGCTCTGAAAAGCAGCAGAAATGTATGAATAGGCAGATTGTTCAGGCCAGGACTGCTTTTTATAAAGTACTTTGTGATATGTCTGGTTTGGTTTGGTTTGGTTTGGGGGTTTTTTTTAAGTCTTCTGAGGTTGAAGTTATTTTTTTTCCCTGAGATTGGCAAGCTTTTTGCAAGTGCTCAAACTTCAAAATTAAAATGTGGATGAAGTCCAGTGTTTGTTTCACTATGTGCTTCTGCCTAGGCAATTAGCATTGTCATTGAATTAATAATGACCATTAGTTATATATGTAAAAATACGTAAGATACATATGAACAATTAAATATACCGGAAATTAAATTTATATTAAAAATCTCATAGATAGGTACAGATTTAGAAGGCTCTCTGTGTTGTTCTGTGGGATGACCAGTTTTTGATTGTTTCTGCATGTTCGTTTTTCTGGACACTTACCTGCTATTAAAAGAATGTTGAGGTTAAGAGTTGTTTTGGTGCAAGTTGCATTCTAAATTGTGTTTGAGTAATGTATACATTGTGAGTAGTGAATATATAGTGAATATTTTTTAGAACTTGCAGTTGAATATTTGGGTGCTATCTGCAAACGTTATTCTGTGTCCTTGCTATTCAAATCCTGAATTAAAATACGAACAAACAAAAACAAAATAAAAACCTTTGGTATTTTGTTCTTTGCTTGTCTTAATTTTTTTTTTCCACCTAATTTATTCTAATAACCTGTAAAAACAAAATCAGAATAGTTCCCCGACTGGCTGGCTGTGTTATAGAGCGATTATATGCAATTCACCCAAGGTTAACAGAGAAGGAAGGCTGGCCCATGACAGCCTGATTTTAGGCTGGTTTAGCAGCGAAGAGCCTGGTGTAATTTTGAAGAGCAGTCCGTCTGACAGTCGCCTGCCCCTTCACAGCCGCCATTTCCTCAGCACTCCTCTGTCCATGTGGACGTCTGGTTTTTGCTGGTGCTTACAGAAAGTGCCTTTTGACATGGAGGGAAAAGGGGTGGCTCAAGGTCCAAGCTGAGCTGACTTGGGACAGTTGTGGGACAGTCATGGGGTAGGTGCATGAATGGGAGTACTGGGTCAGAGGTTGCTTTTTTGAAGGTGCTGTAGCACTGCTGTTCCTGTCAGCAGCAGTTAGCTTTTGTCTTGGTTTTGGTTACAGAAACTGTAACCCTGAGTGTTAATGATAGCTCCTGGTGGGTGAACACTGCCCTGTAACAACGGACCGGTTTCCACTGAGCTTGCTCTTTGCGGTGTGCCAGCCACTGGCTTCCTGCAGTACCTGCAGCAAGAGCCTGCAAGACATGTGCAACTGTTTTCTCAAAAAGAAATAGATGAGCGAGAGAATGTATTAACTGAAGTTCTCTAGCTTTTTAGTTAAGAATATACATGCCTCCGTTCTGTTTTTCCTTTAAAAGAAAAGCTTGGGTTAAAGTAGGTTTAGCCAGGTGTTGTGATAGTCATGGAGGTAGTGCAGCCTCGGAAGCATGAGTTACAGTCAGCTGTGTAAGAGCTATATTTATATGCTTAACTAAACTTTTCATTTCCCCCTGTGTGGATAAACGTGAGGTTTAAGTTGTGTGAAATTAAGTAGTATCTTTGTGGGAGTAGTAAGTGTTGCAGAATGTGCGGGAATTTAATACTACCACAAGGAACCCGTGTTTTCTACTAGAATGGCTTAAATCATTATGTGGCCTTCCTAATTGTAATCTCTCTGTGATGGAAATGCTAAACTTAGCCAAGAAGTCTTGTAGATTGGCATGAGCTATGGAAACAAGCTATATACTCAGTTTACACTTTTTCTCACCAAAAAACAAAGGTGCCACGTTTAAGCGAGAGAAAAAATTAACTTATTATAGCAAAAACAACTGATGCTTCTAAAAACTTTTGAAAAGTAGTGAAACAACAGAGATTTTTTTTCTCTGTTTTAATCTCAGTTGTGTAAAGAGGTGCTTGTAATAATGAAAATCCTGAAATTTTTGTTACAGAAAAATGCCTGCTGATAACTGAGGTTGGGTATAATGATAATTCTTACAAATTTGTGGAGACAATATGCTTTGAGTCAGTAAGGCTGTGATGTACTTGAATGATTGGAAACTTATGTTGGAAAGAGTATGAAAAGTGGGTATTTTTGATAGCAACTGCGTTAAGGGGGAAAAAAATCACATGTTTTTGTTATTGGTACATACTCATTGTATATTTATCTTTAAAGAGGAAGCTTTTTAGGTGTGCATGTATAGAAGCGCTATAGATGCAGAAAACACTTTCAACCACAGTATCGGTACCCATGGGCTTGGTATGTTAGTGGTTTAGTCTTGGAGAGGTACTGCCTTTGCAGGGTGCTTGCACGCCACAATAAGCAGCATATGAACAACTTTGATTATTTTGTCCTTACTTAAAATTCATAGAGCTTCATAATGTAGGAATCTCTGCTTTCTCTGGGCAGGACGTACTGACATGGGATTGCATAAGCACAATAGTTTGAGAAGTGTAGAGTAGCAAGAAGTAGTTACAAACTGGATTTTCAGAAAAAGATATAAATGTTTTAGTTTAAATTAGGTATAAGCCATAGGTAAGCAGCAGTTAAAGCACGTTGGTATAGTTTTCATTAGATGTATTTGCAGGCCTTGAGTGCTCTGCTGGAGAATACGCAGAGTTGTATTTCTCTCATAATTTGATGTTGAACATTAAGCATTATTTGTTAGTCTAGTTTTCCAGAACAGAGTTGTCAGAGTTTAAGCTATAAATTGCAGCCTGTGGATAACTGCCTGGTAAAAATACTTACAGAAGCCTGTGTGGAAAACAACATTTTTTCAAGAGAAAGAGCACCTCACTTGGCTCTTAACCAGTTTCCTATATGCGGTGATCATACACAGTTTGGTTGTTCGCATGAACTGTGTCTAAGTACTACCTGCCTTTCAAACATCAAGATGCTTTGCAAAGCAACTCCTAAACTGTGAAATCTAGGCTTCAAATTCAACAGGCCAAGATAGTCCTTTGCATTAGGACCAAGCCAGGACAAGGATGGATAATATGGCAAAGTGGTGTTCTTAAATAATTTTTTGTGGTATGGTAGTGCTAAGGAGGTCTAGTCATGAATTACAAACTATCTGTGCAGAGCAGTGTGTAAATATACTTTTGAAATAAGGCCCCTCCTTCAAAAGTGGTGCTGACTAACCAATGTTAGTACTGCCTGCACCACAGTGCTCTCCAAAACGTGATAACAAAGGGAAGGGATCAAGGTTGCACTTAGGTAAGGTTTGCTGACTAGACAGCTGAAGGCTCTTAGTAGCAGTGCCTTCATGCCATCCTGTGCATGTTTTTCAGATTTTTTTACCTTTTGTCACCATCATGAGCATGTCTGGACACCTGTGACCTCTGAAATAGAAATATGTTATGGAAGGACAAATCACGGCGTTATTCTTGGGGCTGTCCTGTGCAGGGTGAGGAGCTGGACTTTGATGATCCCTGTGGGTCCCTTCCAACTCAGAATATTCTGTGAATAAACGGAGTGCACTTTAGCAGTACTAGTATTCTTTACAATTTGCTATGAAACTTGTTTTTGCTTGTGATGAATATTATTTAGGTTTGCAGGACTGCAGGAGTTTGTCATTAAGTGAAATTATCAACGGATTTTGCTAATAAAAACAATTATAGAAATACAGTGAAACACACAGTGAAATACAATGAAATAAAACATGGTATGTAATCTATCCTGCCTTAATAGGCTTGCTAAGTTCCATAAAAGTCTACATTCCATAGATTTCTCTTGGCTTTCCAGAAGCTCCCTGACTGCATTTAGTTCCTTGTTGGAGGATAGGTATTCACTTTAACTTCTTTAGGTCCCTAGAGAAGTTCATGTATGAGATTGGTCGGGTCTGTGAGTAGAGAGGAATTTCAGCTCAAGTGTGCACTAGCCAGGGTAGTCATCCACAATATAGGAGGTTTGCAGATGAGGCTCTTCTGTGTCTCAGTGTGAATAATACATCTGTTTCCCTTCACTTTCCTACAGGTTAGAGCATTTGGTGAGAAAGAAATAAAGTTCATACTCCAAATCATGATCCCAAACTCTTTTTGTTTTTATCCACGGACATTATGTGGTAAATCTGTATATATTACAGGGAACAGTATCTGGAACCCCACTTCTACCTCCTGCCATATGAGTGCTTCAGTAGATAAACAAGAGACAAAACGATAAGCTTGTTTTCTGTCTCTGTGTCTTTTTTTCTTTGTAGCAGCTTTGGTTTAATAAAAGCAGCGGAGAGTGTTCTTTCTAGTGTATCCTGTAGGATGATAGAGCAGTCCCAGGAAACATGAATGCAAACCCTTTGGGGCTGAGGAAGGACTGGAGCCCAGTTATCTTACTCCCTATGTATGCCTCCGTACTGTAAAGTATCTGGGATCTATTACCACCTTCTGTTGTGCAAACTGTGTCCCAACTGAATCTACCACTTTTTATCTTATGGTGGAGAGATGTCAGATACCAGAAAACTTTGTCATCTGCAGTTCTTCTGAAATCAGTACCTCTGGTTTTTTTCTGATTATAGAGGTAATTTATGCCTTCCATCAAGAAAAATCTCCTTTCCCCACCCCCATACCCTGGGGCCAGGCACCTAACTTGGGTGGATTGGTTTCCACTCAGTAATTCAAATCAAGGCCAAAAAATACTTTCCATAAAAATACCCAATTGCTTTTAATTCCACTATTTAGAAGTGTCAGTAAGATAAGGGCTCCTGTGAAACCCAGGAAGAAGTATCAGTAAATCCTATATAAAAGGAGTAATACGGTCAAACGATGTGAGTGGTTGTGAAGTTAGCAGTTCTGTCTTGAAGCAGCTGTGTCCTATATAAACTGGCAAACCCCCATACTCTGGGAACACAAACTGATACCATGAACAGCCTTCCAGATCTGTTCTCATGAGCTGTGGCTCAGCCCTCTTGTACATGAGCATTTTCATTTACAAAGCTGGAGAGGCTGTGTGATGCAGGTGCCCAGGTTGGGATGTCAGCAAGAGCCACAAGTCTGTTTTAGAGCCTAACACTTACTGATTTTGTCCTACTGAATCCAGTTTATTTTGGTGAATTTTAAGCTACTTGTTTTCTTGAGATTTTTTTTTTTTCCTATATTAATAAACCTGGATAGTAATGTAGTATAACTGAGAGTATTAGCAAACCAGTTATGTTACTCTGTATGTTTGTCTGCATAACTGAGCCTGGGAGCAGAACACAGTAGTTTTCATGCCAAACTTGAAGAATTGTGATGTTTTCTCGTGAATCAGGAATGCAGAAATGTGTATTCTCATCTCTTTTTGGACTCCCAACCCTTCAGGGGAATCTTCAGAACTAACTAGTGACATGCACTAATTGCAGCAGATGAACTCAGGTAATGATACTGAAATGGACGAGCTCATATCCCTAACGTAAGCAGAAAGTCAGTTTTCTGTAGATTTTAACTTTGTAATTCCAACTCAAGTCCTAACTGCTTTATTATATATTATTTTGATATCTGATGCCCTACTAAAACAGAGTGGTTATGGTAGTGCTGTTCATGAGTGTTTGGAGTTTTATTCCATTGACTTAGAGGTCATAACTGACAGAGAGAAATTAAGTCCAATGTGATATACTATTGTTTCATTTATGCTGTTGTAGTGTCACAGTGGCTGAAGTAGTTATGCCTTAAAACTTTTTCAGGAAACATTTTGAGTAAGCAGTTCTGATGTGCTGCTTTTTTTGTGTAGAAGCTATTTCAGTGCTAAAGAATTTTTTATTTTGCACTTTATTCTTGGTTAACATCCCATTCTTTCCATATTACTGCAAGCAGTTCAAAACCTGCTGTGTTAACATCTGTGAAGTTGGCAATGGGAGAAAGAACGTTGTGGTCTTGATGAGCCTTGCTGTTGGTAGGCTGGTAGATAGATAAGTTGTTGAAGGAATGCTTACTTGTAGCATTCCCACTTGGATTGAGGTGCTTGCAAAATCCTACTCTTGAGGCTGGACTTCAGTTGTCCATCTTAACTATTCCCATCAAGTTCATTTCTTGTCTGTGGGGTTACACTGCCAGCTCATCACTGATGATGCAAGATCAGGAGCTGGGCCTCTGTGAAGGGCAGCCATTCACAGGGCTGCTCCACATACAGGGAACAAAGAGTTTTGCAGGCTGAGTTAAGGTTTTATTTCTCTGACTAAAATTTCTGGCAATTCAACCATCATTGTTTATCCCAAATCTCCATTCGTGTAGTGAAGAATGCATCAGATAGTTTCTTAATGCTGGTCCTGTAATTTGCTGTGCAAACAGTGTATTCCAACTATAATTCAATATTACAGTAACACTGATTAGTAAGTAAGACAGTTGTGAAGATCACCAGTGAAAGATTACCAATTTAAAATTTGTTGGAAAATTTGCACCATAAACTTGGAAGTTTTAGTCAAAAATAACTCCTTGGTGTAAAACACTTTAATTTTTTATACCGTGTCTTCCTGAGCAATATATTTCTCTCGAGACAGAAAAGCAAGAGACCATTTTACCACTTTCTTTTTCAGTGCATTGCTTCTTTGCAATCGTTGTACAAAGAGATATGTTTAGTTGTGTGTCCAGGCAAATTCAGGATTGTAAGTAATGTCATGTGGTGTGGGAGTTCTGCTGTCAAGAGTACTTACAGGTCATTGCTAGAGTTTTGTAGTGTCTGTGTAGTTGCTGTCCGATGTCACTAGGGTTGTTTGGTTTCTCCAGTCCCTTTTTTTTTTTTTTCTCATTTTTAAAAAAAATGTGAATGGGATTCATCTTGCCAGTCCAGAAAATTCACACTGAAAAGCATGGCCCTCAGGAAACCTTCTGGAGTGAGGGAAGAGGGAACATTTTTAGCAGGGTAGCCATTGAGTCCTGAAACAGACGTCTCCAGAGACTATTTAATTCTGCTTATTTTAGAAACATGTCTCTTCCTGCTCTTTTTTTAACCAGAGCTTTCATGCCTGGGGGTGGGGGCTTGGCTGTGTGACCAGTGTAGTCCAGCACACAACCACAGGCTGTGACTGAGGAGCAGGATCTTTTGCTTCCCCACTCGCCAAGTTCTCTTTTTCTCCATCCTCATCTCACCACTGCCTCCATGCCAGGACAAGTGTTTTTGAACCCAGGTGGCAGAAGCAAGACATTTTCTTTGTCGGTCTAGTGTTTCAGCCAGATCTTTTCCTCACTCCAGCACCCCTTGGTGGCCACACTAATGCTGGCGTTGATCAGAAAGGAAATAGTAAGAATAATCAACCAGAAGGTTGATACACAAGGGCAAATGATCAACAAGGAAGATGGGGCAGCTCTCTTAAGTGACTTTCCGTCTTTGCAGTACATCAAAGTGGCTGTAAACATAATCTCAGCTCTAGGAGGATTCCATTCCATACAGTGTTTCTGAATCAAGATTTAAACCCACAAAAACAAAGCTGATGCAAAGAGGTGTCAGTCTGCAGGAAGCAAGAATGCTAGTCCAAACGTGTGAGTTGTGGATTCATTTCTAGGTTTGTACGTGTAATTAGAGTGGTGCGTGGGGATGTGAGTAGGCTGGCTGGTTATTGCCTCAAAAAGGTGGTGTCTGCACAACAGCTCTGCTCTCCCCCATGATCTGAAGCGTGGTTGCGTGTTTCACCAGAAAGCTTTGGGGTAAGGCACGATTCAGTATGGACAGATGCCTTGTGCTGGTTTTCTTTGCTTGCCATTGGCTTGGTGGATGCTGGATTACTGGGTCAGATGAGGAGTGGCTGGGCTGAGGGGAATGATGCTGCAGCAGCCTAAGGTATTGTTCTTAACATGGCCTTAATTATTGATATAAACTGTGGCCTGGGTTAGGTAAAGTGCAGAGCTGGAGACGGATGAAAGGAGGGCAGCACAGTCCTCAGTATTTAATGTCAAAGAAAGAAATGTGTCTGTGATTCTTACCTTTTGTTCTTGATCCCATTTGCCTGGTTAATATTCAATAGCAGAGGTGGTATTTTGGTTCTAATAAATAAATTTTAAAAGCTGCAAAAGGTTTTAGTACTGTGGAGTAGTAAACTTAATTGCTAAATATTGTGATGATTAGCATAATACAAAGGTTCTAAATAGTCAATTTGCAAATTCAGATTTCCATGGAGAAATAATCCTTCCTTTTTCTTGTTGTCACTTAATGAGTCTTTCATTTGAAACTAAAAGCTTCAGAGATTTCCATCAAAGCTGGTTTTATAAAGAAAAAAATTTCTTCAAGCATTACTCTTTGTCAAGACAGTTATTAAAAAAACACTTGGAAAGCAATGAGTCCAAGCATTCAAGGTTATGGCTATGTTTGTTTTCCTAAAATATTTAACAAATATAAAGTATGGTTCACAAAAGTGCAGAAATAGTTTTAAGATCAGTTTTTCAACAGCACACTATTTGCAGCCTTTTATAAAGAATCCAGCTGGTGATGTAGTTGTTAAAGAGATTTCAGTTCTTGGCAAACTTACTATTTATAAGCTTTGAGCTGCTTTTTCTCAGGGAGGCAAGAAACCACTTTTTAAAGGATTCTCGAATATTATTATTATATATATATAAAAAGGGGAGGACAAATGTGATAGAAAATAGTTAAATGTTGCACAAAAACATTAATTTGTTTCTTGTAACAATGGGGTTTTTTTCTCTTCCTGTCATCTGTGGTTGAATACTGACACGAAGTTGTGTTCCAAGGGTTTCCGAAGGCTTCCTTTAGCTGTCTAGTATAGTTAGGAGTTATTTGTTTGGGTTTATTCCCTTAATGGAAAAGTCTGCAACAGGGCAATTGGCGATGCTGGCTGGTGACTTGCCAGGGAATGCATTTGACACCTCTGCGACCGGGCTGCTGCAGAGGCCAGGAGGAGGTTTGGAGACTGAGGATGTGCATCGCTTTGCTTGCACTGAAGAACAGTCATAGCTGAATTCAAATTAGCAAATCTTTACTTGAGTTTTTCCAAAACTCAGCAGCTGGAGAAGCTGTTAAGCTGTGGATTCAAAGGAAGCGAGAGAGCTCTGGTGCGTCGGAGGGCAGGCTCTGGGAGAGGCATTGGCTTAGCCATATATGGAAGAGGACATTTTCCTTGTTAACTGTACAGGGAATCTGTGCCCAGAACTGCATTCATCATGCGGGTGCATTTCCACTGGAACATTTCTCTTCCAAATGGTCTTAATCATAGTTTTAGCACTGTGTCACATCTTTGCTGACTTATTTATATAGTCTGTGTGGGACTTGCTGTGCATCCGCTGTTAGTCTGCCCTAAAAAGGTGAACTGTTTATAATTTTCTCGTTTTGGCTAACAGAAAAGATGGTACTAAACTGATGCCAGCTGCTTCAGGTTTCTTTTTCTCTGAAAAGCCCACCCCATTCTGGGCTGTACTAAAGCAAAACTGCTTCTCAAGTGACAAAATATCCTTTCACTTGAGGGAGGTAAGGTTTGCTGATCACAGAACATGCCTACCATAAAACCAGGAAAGAAGGAACCTAAAAGTTGAGCAGCCTGGTAAGGCCTTGCTGTCCAGACTCCTGGTCCAGTAGGTGAGCTCCTACACCACATAACCATTGGCCTTGGTTCAGTCCCTTCCTTGGTTCAGTGTTCCACCCACTCGTGTTTGTTGGGTCACGCTTCCCCTCTGATCTACGTTTGTGGTTGCACAACTTGAATTTAGGTGATCACTTAGAGCGGGGGCTCAATAAAAATGTGTTCCTGGAACAGTTTTTGCAAATGAATGATCACCACTGCAGCAATGGGCAGAGGGAAAAATTGGAGTTAAATATGTGCAATAAGTAATGTTCAAAAGTTAAGTAAGACATATTCACAGTTCAAATGTTTACTTTTTTTTTTTAATCAGTAATTTCTTATGTGTGTATGCATAACATCTAGCAATGTCATTCCATGGCATATTCTCTTAATTCTCCTGAGTCTAAACTCCACTGCCTGTCCTCTCACTACAGCATCCCCTGAAGAGGGGGCCAAATGATTTATCAGAAAAATATGAACTGCCTAATACTGTTGTTGGATGCAATTTGTTAGCAAAGGGTTGGCTTCTGTTTGAAACTTTCTCCATCAGCAGACTCTGTTGGGTCTGGCTGGATGTGCAAAGTAACAACTGTGTTACAACCCTAAATCAGTGTGGGAAAACCAAAGCTCAGGGGCTGGGCTAGTTTAAGCAGTGCTCACTTTGTTGCTAAGCTATATGAAAAATAGAATATTTTCTAGAAAAATGACATGTTCATTTTAGAAAACTGCCAAAGTCATTTTTCTTTGGCTGTATTGCAAGATATTTTTCACAACAAAAAGTTATTAAGAATATTGTAGTTTCCAGGATGATTGGAAAGGCTTTAATTAGCAGTAACGTTTTAGGATGAGCAAGGAAGCTGGCACCTACTGTTCAAGTTCTCAGAATTCTTATAATGAATTAATCAGAAATAAAATTTAAAATAGTACCAAAATTTAAAAGATGTGACTAGTGACCCTGGCTGACTACCTGCTATTAGGGTAGAAGAAAATTTAGAAAAAAATGGCCTATTCAAAACCTATTTTAGAACCTAATCCTCTGCAGTACTAAGTGAAGTCTCACAACTAGTTATGGAAAATGACAAGTCAGTCACCCTAAACTGTCATTTATAAGTATTCAAATCTTGTCTCATAAAGCATGTAGATTATATAGTTTGGAGGTAGGTATTTTTTCTGCCAGGCTTTCATTAATATTTATAGCACTGAACAAAGGGTAGAGTGTCTTTTCTTTGATTTGGATAGTATCCATTTTCTGTTTCAAAGGAAGGACTAAAAAGGGGCAGAGTTTATATCAAGGATGCTTTATGGTACATATTGTGAGAGGAAATTTCTAGTTTGGAGTACAAAGTGCAAAGTTAAGCTGTAAAATGCTCTTTGAATTCTGCGGAAAATGTTTTAGAAAGGGCCTTGGTGTTTATCTTAAAATGGAGATGTGAATATAGAAGCTCTGTTTCAGTCTTGTATTTCTGTGATGTCTTTATTTAGAAGTCTTTCTCTGATAATGTTCAAAGCATAAATAATTTTTCATAAGGTGTTAAAAGATTGGTCTGGGTTCTTCCCCTCAGCTGAATAGTATTTCCCAATTTCTCATAGCTTGCTGGTTTACCCAGCATAAGAGTATGCCAAACTAATTTAGAAAGGTGCCCTGTTTCATGTCTTCTAAATGCAGTGGAGCCCACAAACATGGTTGTATTAGAGAAAAACTGTCAAGCTGGTACAACTAAAATAATATTTGCATCTGCTCCGTGTTCCTTGTCTCCTCCGAAACACAGTTACACGTCTGCAGTTTCATGCAATTTTTTTTATTTTTTTTTTTGTGCTTACTCATTACTGTAAATCATACAATTTGGTTTTCTCTTTTTGTATTTCAGACTAATTTAAAATTGCTCACATGTGCTGGCATCCTCTGTTGCATGATATGGAATGGATTTGCTCAGCAAGGTAAGTCACTTGATTACACTTCAGTAGTTTAATGCTGTTTTAAAACTATATCTAATTAGCAGTTATTTGTGTAGATAGATACATCCTCATTAGATATATGCTAATGGCAATGGGTCAGTCATATCTCATGTTAATAACCTGTTTGTAGTTAGAACTTAGTTTACAAAGGCAAAATGAAACAAAGTAAAATTCCATTGTTGTTAACACCTTTTTGTAAATGAAGTGACCAATTTGTGTTCCTTGCTAGGTGGAAGTGACTGCATAAAAGCTAACGCAAAATCATGTGGTGAATGTATACAAGCAGGATCAAACTGTGGTTGGTGTAAAAAAACAGTAAGTGTTTCTTTTATGCTTTTTGGTTTGGTTTTTTCCCCCTTGGTTTCAAATTTTAGTGAGTACTTCAGCTGTATAGAAATGTCTGTTTTCTTTACTGATAGTTCCCCCTAACTACTCAATTCAATACTTACGTGTACTTAAAAAATCAGATACTGTGATTTTCCTGGTGTCCTGATTTGAGTATAAATGCTTTTCACAATGTGTTTACTCCTGAGTGTATACAGACCCTCCAGGGTATCTCAGAGTTACTTAAAATGATTCTAACGTGGAACCTGTCTGGGAATGCTTAATTATATTCTTCCAGTAACATTAGAGTAAGAGGTAATTTTAGACAGAGATAGGTAGAGTAGGGGGAGAGATTGAAGGCTGTTTTTTATAGAAGAAAGATGTTCAAATTTTAGTTTTCTGTTATTGGTGGACTTGAGGGGTAGGAGGTTGGGTTGTGTGGGGGGGTGGTTTGTTTCAGTATGAAACAGAAAGCATACTTTCTTATGTGAGTAAAAATTAAGTTCAGGAAATTACAAAATATAAGATGATGTGAAATTTGTGTAACTTAACCAGTATATGCTGAAGTATCCTCTTCGGGTTAGAAACAGAAGAAAATGCTTTCTGTAGTCTTTCTTTGGTTTGTTATTGAAAACTGAGAAATTCTCCTGTTTCTTGCTAGGAGGTGAAAGTATAGTACCTTATAGTACCTACTTACCCAAGCCAGCTTATAAACTTTAAACATTTATTTAAACTGACTATAAAATTTGGTCTTGAGCTGTCAGATTCTTTGTAGGTCTTTGTCATCAAGAACTAACAAGCATTAAGATACATTAATTTATATGCATACTTTATGGGGGGACAGAATCAGAATTGCCAAGTTTCTCAATTAGAAGCCTACCTTATTTATATTTTAGGTAAGAGCTTTTTTTAGGCTCGAAGCAATGGTAATTTGTTGTTCAGAACAAAGTTACCAATTGGTTTTGCTTGTATATCTTACTTTCGGATTGAATTTCCCCAAAGTAAGAGTTGTCTGTCTTTGCGCTGCTCTGTCAGCATATGGCCATTATTTTATTGTGGAGTACCAAAGTACACTTACGTAATCTTTAATTAAAAAAAGAAAATGAGTTAAAAGGGAGGGTAGTTGCCAAGCAGGCTGTACAAGTGGATCACCCTATTGGTGACCATGTGAAGATGAAAGCTTTTTCTAGCTGCTGTCACTTTTAGAGTAGCCAGTTTTAATGTCCTGCTTCTCATGGAGGTGACATTAGGCTTTATTTTCTTTTTCATCTTACTTACATCTTGTACACAAATAAGTATAAATAGAATCAAACTCCTAGATTAAATAGTAGTCACCTGTTTCAGGACCATGTGTTTGATTACTGAACTTTGGGGAAAAAAAAGAAAAAGGTGGAGTCGTTGTAGAAAGAGTTATCATAGCTAGCTGTAAACTCGATACTCTTTTGCCTGTTTTTCTAGGACTTTTTGCAAGAAGGAGAGCCAACATCTGCCCGATGTGATGACTTGGCAGCACTAAAGAGTAAAGGCTGTCCTCCAGAAGATATAGAAAATCCCAGAGGCAGCCAACGCTTGCTGGAAAATAGAGAAGTAACGAATCGTAAGAAGGGTGCTGCAGAGAAGCTGAGACCAGAAGCAATTACACAAATCCAGCCACAAAAATTAGTACTGCAACTAAGAGTCGGTAAGGACAGTTTCGTTCTTGTTTTGGGATGATTTTTCTGCCACCACCACATCTTTTGATTTGAGTGTGTAACCATTTTGGTACAGAAATTACTATTACTCAGATAACCCGAATTGATAGCAGAGCTATTCAGATCAGCCCCAGATATTTAGATACTCCAAATACTGTTTGATTTTTATGAAAGATGTTATTACTTGTTCCCAATAGTACTTGGGAGAAAATTGATATAACATTGATTGATACATGTGTCATAAAGATAAAATTGTTTTGCTTTTAGTATTCTTTAGTTATTTTTCTTCAGTGTGGTTTCTTAGAATGGAAGTAGAGCAGTGAGCAAAAACTTAGAGAAGTTATGAGAGCATTTCCTTTTGCTTGAAGTACTGCTGTTGCCTAGTCTGCGTGTCTGAATGTAATAGCTTTGTAGTTACGCAGCAAGATTTTTGGATTGCTACGTAAAATACTTTCCACAGGCTAAAGATGTGGACACAGTAATGAAAGCTAAGTAGATGTGTGCCATTTCTATCCCCTAAAGAGAACTTTCATTCAAATGGGCTGGTGGCAGCACTGGGAGAGGGGTCCTGGCTCACCCCCTGACTCCGGGTGTCCTGTGCTTCCTCCTGAGAGAACAGCCACCATTGCCTGGATTCGCTACGGGCTCATCGAGGGGCCAGCGCCAACTGCAGAAGAGTTTCTAACCCCCCACCCCAACTCTTTCAGACAAAGGACAGTGAGAGGGCCTTTGCACTGCCCACAGGAAAGGTTCCAGCCTGTCCCTCTGGCCACCATTCCCACATGAGCTCTGGAACTGGCACCCTTTCCTGAGTCTTTGCCTCACTGGAGCCAGACAGGCCAAATATTAGAATAATATATGGACGGAAGAGACTTTATCATGCGAAAATCCAACAGATGTTGAATGAGATAAGATGACTTTTTGGCCATTTTGCTGCAGCACACGAGCCTGGTGGCCATGAGTGGGTCACGGCAGCTGGTGCCTCCCAAGGCGCAGCATCACCTCCTGCTGTCTGTGAATAGAACTGCACTGAAGGGGCAGAGAGGGCTTGATTTGTTTGAAAGTTGTGGTGTTGTTGTTCGTTCTGCTCTGTGTTTGGTTATACGTATATATGTGTAGTAAAGCACTGTTATCCTCTTTTCTACATTTTCTGATTAAAGTCTCTTAATTTCAAAAGCTGTGGTGGCTTGAGGAGAGGGAGGCCCCCTTCCTAGTCCAGCAGGATTCCTCACTTTCCTTGATAGACATCTTGGTTTCTTTTTAAACTGAGACAATGCTTCTGTTAGTAAAATGCAGCATCTGGTCTTGCAATCACAACAAAGAGTAACTTCATTCTCTCACTCACATTTCTGTGCTCTCATCTTGGTGATGCAAAATAACTTGCAATATTCCATCTAGAACTGATTTGTCATGTATAAACCTGTTTAAGCAATGTGATTTTTTTAACTGAGAACTTTTGGAGTCACCTTGGATGAAAATAGATATTGAAAATTTATGCTATTAGATCTTACAGAAACCTTATTAAAATTATTTCAAGTATGAAGATTTGAAATTGCAGCAACTACCAGGGGCCTGATTTTTGGCAGGCTAGTATTCTCAATGGGGAGATAAAGTATCTTAGAAATACAAATTTGAACATGGGAAAGAAACACTACTTGATGTTTTCTTTGTCATAATTTGATGTTAAGCATTTTAATTAATCGGAGAAAAAAATCACTTGCCTCTAATTTAAAACTTCCTAAGTATTTCCAAGCCTTTCCTCAGAAAGGATTTTTCTTGTCAGTGCAGTTGTGGAATTTTTAATGGCTTTTATTTGTTTTTTAATGTCTGAAACAGGGGAGCCCCAGACGTTTTCCTTAAAATTTAAGAGAGCTGAAGACTACCCCATTGACCTTTATTATCTTATGGACCTCTCCTATTCTATGAAGGATGATTTAGAGAATGTGAAAAATCTCGGAACAGCTCTGATGTTTGAAATGGAAAAAATAACTTCGGACTTTCGAATTGGTAAGAAAGATTTGCCTATTCAAAAAAAATAATAATTAAAACCCCCAAGTTTCCTTTCTGATGTTTTTCACATGATTGTATGTGAAGAGCAAATCTTGTTTCAACTTAGCAGTATTAAGGGAGATGGGCTAATATGGGGAACCTGTTGAGCAACATAAACAGTACTTGGTGTTGGTGGAGAGCGTGGGACTTAAACAAGTAGGAGAGCTATTTGTAATATCAGTTCAGCTATAATGCATTTGAATTCTGTTGTGTCATAATATAAATGAGACTTCCATTCTTCAACTTAGAGGCATTTTATTGTTGTTTCTTAGGATTTGGCTCTTTTGTGGAGAAAACTGTGATGCCTTATATCAGTACAACACCAGCCAAAATGAGAAATCCTTGTACAGGTGACCAGAACTGTTCAAGTCCATTTAGCTATAAAAATGTGCTCAGCCTTACCAGTGAAGGAAAAAAATTCAATGACCTTGTAAGCCTACAGCAGATTTCTGGGAACTTAGATTCTCCTGAAGGTGGATTTGATGCAATAATGCAGGTTGCAGTTTGTGGGGTAAGTGTGTATTTTTTTTACTGCTCTTTTAGATGAAACTATTTGAATACAGCCTTAATGTTTTATGGTGGCTGATGTTTGAACATGTTGTCTCATGTGAACAAGACAGGATAGGTGAGACAGGCTGCATGGATACCTGTGTTTGGCTTTTGTAGAGAGATCTAGTGAGTAAACAGAACTGGGAAATGCCAAAGTGCCGAACAGAGGTCGTGTTCACAGCAGATAAATATATTCCAAAGACAAATTTTTGAAGTTTGCTGTAGAAGTGTCAAGATTTGCTTAAAAGTGTATGAAGTCCTGAGTAAGCAACTGTTCTCAGGTTATTTCAATGATCTGCAAGGTAGGGCTTCAGCTCCATGGACAAATTTGTACAATTAGGAAAGGACAGGTTGCAGAATTAGACCCTGCAGCTGTGGTCCAGGACACTCATGGCACAGTCGTCTGGCAAGCACTCTGCTGAGTACAAAGCTGCATTAGATTGGCAAAGCCTGCTGATTGTTCCAAGCCTAGTGCTGGGCAGTTCAGATTGCAGCAGTGCAACACACCAGTGTCCCCTGTGCTTGGCCCGCGTGGTCGTGGCACTGAAGTGGACTTGCTGTTAAAGAGCTGGACTGGTGTGCCTGATTTCTAAAACCCTGTCAACTCTTCAGATACTCTGCTGGGAACTGAACAGGTCAAAATATATCACAATAAGAGTGTTTCTTGCCTTTCATGAAAAACATGCAAGCAGATGTTTTGCAGCAGGCATTTAATTAAGTGCAAGTGCTTGCAAGGTTTGTGTGAATTAATGTTTTCCAAGGTGATAGTTTTGCAGTGGGGCTTCTCCCTAAGTCTGTCTACTTTTTCATGCGTTTATCTCTCAAGTATTGGTCTCCAATGCTATAAAATAAATAGGTACAAAATACCAAAAATCCATTTGTGTTTTTCCCAAGGAACAAATTGGCTGGAGGAATGTTACAAGGCTACTAGTGTTTTCCACGGATGCTGGATTTCACTTTGCAGGAGATGGTAAACTTGGTGGAATTGTTTTACCAAATGATGGGAAGTGTCATCTGGAAAATAATGTGTACACAATGAGCCACTATTACGTAAGTCCTTACATTATCTTTTAGGGAAATTAATACTCTGTGATGCTTAAACTGAAAAAAACCCTTTAGGTCATCTGGTATAGTTTCAGACCACTACATTTTATGAACTTTAGTCGTTTACCTCTGTACTACATGAAGTGACTTCAGCTTAACAAAGAAAAATGTGCAAGAATTAATCCAGTCTTAATTGAAAAATTTTAAGAAATGGCAACTTTCACGCTATGATTTGTGCTGTTGGACTTTAACCTTTTTGATAATTAATCCTACATGTCCGCTGGAAAACTGTGGTGGTGATGTCCCATTATTTTACCACTTCACTAGTCTTTGTGTTCAGAATAGTTTAGTACTGTAAAATATTGTTTTGGACAGTTTTTTCAAGACTGCTTGAAATTTTATGATGCAAAGTTTATGGTAAAAGTATGATTAACATTGCCTTTGTAGTTTGTTGATGGGTAGGTCAGACAAAAGGTGGAAAGAGAAACATTTACTTGATGGGTTAAACACAGTAAGCTTTACCAAGTTTGTGTGTTCGTATATTCCTAACTTTAAGTGAATACTGTTCAATGAAAACCTAAAATTAATTCAGTTTGATTTCAGCTTTTCTTTATGAAACAGAGCAAAAAGTAGTGGTTTTCAGGGAGATAAGTCATATGGGAAACTACCCAGGGTGGTTTTCTGAGAACATTGAGATTAAAGATTTAACTTGGAGATTTTATGTGTCAGGGAATAGGGTAATGTCACTGTGAAGAAACACCTGTCTTCATGAGGCATATATGGAATCAGTGCCTGTTTGTTTTCAGAGATTGTTTTTCTTTGGAACTGTGACATAAGCTGGCTAGTTAGGAGTCTGACCTATGTTTCTAAAGATGATTCGTATTTATGATGCTGGAGTATTTCTGATTATTTTCTGGCAATGTGTCCTGAATTTGAATTGCATTTTATGCTTTATTTTTATAGGATTATCCCTCTATTGCTCATCTGGTACAGAAACTTAGTGAGAACAATATTCAGACAATCTTTGCTGTTACTGAAGAGTTTCAGGCAGTCTATAAGGTAAAGAAATTGCTCTGAAGTCATTAAAATCACTTTATTTGAAATTAATTGTGGAAGTAAGTGATCATGGAAGTAATACTTTGCTACTCACCATCTTATTATTAAGCCTGTTTTTACTTGTTCAAATCAAAACTGAGTGTGTGTGCAATATGCAGGGGGAAAGTGCCCTTCTCCTCGCCACTCTTCATTCATACTTTACAAGTAGAGAGGAACGGAGAGCACATTTGCAGTGCTCATTTTTGTGAACATTTTTACAGCAAAATAGCTGAGCAGGATATGGACACTGAATCAAGAGACACACTTATGAAAGAACATGTTTTGTCCCTTGTGGTGTGTTTGTTACTGGTATTTAAAATTCACTAGGCGGCTGGATGTGATTGTGCAATAGGAAATGACTGTGTAAAGAAGATGCATATTTTGCCTTGTTTTAACCTAACAAGGTGGGGGTTTTTTTGAGGTTTTGTTTAAACTGTCTCCAAATTATAAGTCTTTTCTTTTTCGGTTGGAAAAAGATACCTGCTGATTTTTAGTGTACTTCAAGTGTGGTTGAAGAGGTGTTGTACATGGTAAACTTGTACAAGAGAAGGTCTTAGTATTCTGTTATCAAATTTAGCATGAAAATTCAAAGTATTAGAAAAGGCTGGGTATTTGTTTATGCTAGGAGTGCTGTGTATAACCTGAAAAATCGTGATGATCACTGGCCACACTGTAGCTTCGTTTTTTGAAGTATGTGATCCTGACTAGTTAATCCACTAACACATTATATCACCATTTATATTAAAAATTATACTTTGTTTGCTAGTAAAACTGTAATTTTCATTCTGCTTTTGTAAATGTTGAAAGGAACTGAAAAATCTGATACCAAAATCAGCAGTGGGAACATTGTCTTCAAACTCCAGCAATGTGATTCAGCTGATCATTGATGCATACAATGTAAGTTCAGATTTTATTCGTGATGTATTAATTTTTTTTGTTCCTAAATTGTTACGAGTTTTTCAAGCAGAGATTCCAGGGTGGATTAGTTAGTATACTACACTATAAATATGCCCCATTGCTGTAAAGCTACATTAGACATTCAGACACTATGGCAATAAGAGCTTAGATGACTAGAAAGATACTTTCTTAAAGTAATTTAAAATGACATTACAAAGAAAAGTTATCATTCGTGTTTTCCCTTTCAAAACATAAAATCCACAACTGAAACCCACACCATTCCGTCTGCATCTCCACTTCTTGCCTTCCTTCCAAGTAGAAGCAAAAAAAAACCATTTTGCAACTTCTTGCTCCCAAAGGAAATGTCTGTATGAGCCTCAGGGCCTCTTGGGCTTGGTCCCAAAATACTGTCTTCATTTGCAGTGTTGTGTAAATGAGCTCCATTTCTCCTTTGGAGTACACAGGCAAACAAGTGCCTCCAGTGTCTGTGGAAACCTGCACTGACCCTGTATAACAGGGTTCAGACATGAGAAGAGGTCACCACAGTGTGACTTTGGGCAACCCTGGGCTGGTGTTTCTTGGCATATTGAAACTCGCATAACTCCAGTTTGCCTGTGAGATTGGTGCCTAGACTGTGCACAGTTGTATGTCTTTTCTTCAGCAAAATGCTTATGCAACTCAGTTTGAAGTCAGCTAATAACTGTTGTTTTAGTCTCTTTCTTCAGAGGTTATCCTGGAAAACACTAAGCTACCAAAAGGAGTGACAATCAGTTATAAGTCTTTCTGCAAGAATGGAGTGAATGACACACTAGAAGATGGAAGGAAATGTTCTAACATTTCAATTGGAGATGAGGTAATTTACAGTATAAGTGCCACTACTCAGATACAAAATTCATTTAAAGTGTCCAACAGAGTATTCTTTTTAATAGTACAGAAAAAATTACTTTTAGTAATATGGCACTCCATTTTTCTTTGCAGGTTAGATTTGAAATTAGTGTTACAGCGCAGGAGTGTCCAAAGAAAGAACAAAATGAAACAATTAAAATTAAGCCACTGGGATTCACTGAAGAAGTGGAAATTAATCTCCAGTTCATCTGCGAATGTCAGTGTCAAAGTGAAGGAGAACCTAATAGTCCAGCCTGCCACGAAGGAAATGGAACATTTGAATGTGGTGCATGCAGGTAGACATTTTGTTTATTTTTGCTAAAGAGAAATATAAGCAAGATCTTTGTATTTTAAATTGGGACTTACTTGGTTTTACTAAATTTTTTAGGGGAAGGACAAGAATTGCTGTTACAGTCCTATTTCTTGTAGGGTATTTTGAAATACTACCATGTCTCTGCAAATAATTACTGTGCTGAGATTCGTAGTACTGCTCATCAGATCACCAGTATTGTACAAGTCACAATTAAAATTTGGCCTTGAGTCATTACTTTAAAGTATATAGGTCTTACTGCTTTTTCTGTTTTATTTTTGAGTTCTGTGTAATACAACAACGTTATGGATTTATGGGACAAAAACGTGATGTTTCTGCAAGTGTTCATATGGATCTAACTATATGCTTCTAATGAGAGGCCTATTAATTCTGAGAAATTCAAAGGCTTTTTAGTTTTCGGTAGGAGCTCATACCCAGATTAACACCAATTGTTTCATGGCAGGAAAGAGCAACAACTCATAAAAACCCCACATTTTGTTTTATCTCTTCTCCCTGCTTTATTTCTAACCTTTTGGAGTCTTTGTAATGTTTCTTCTAATTGCGTATATCTATAAAACTTTCAGTATATAAATAATTTGTTGTGTATTTATGCCTCTGAGAGGTCCATTGTTGTTCATCACCGGGATTAGATTATAAATGTATTCCTTATTACACATTTAAAAATTAAGTAAAATTCTATTCAATTTTCTGAATTTAACACACAGATGAAAGGAGTGTAAAATTTAGAGTTTCAGTGGAGGCTGGTTGAAGATCAGCCTAGTAAATCAAAAAGGTTTGATCCTTTTTTAGTTCTACCAAGAAATCTACAGTAAAAATGAAAACTCTTTCTTTGGAAACTGTGATGATGAGAACAGTAAGAGACAAATGGAATTAAGATCTTCTCTAGGCAAACAAGATCTAGAACTTTGGAAGACAGTTTTGGTTCCCGCTCAGTGAACTGTAATTGAAACAAAACACAGAATCCTCATTCCTTAGTGTTTAATATGTGACTTAATAAAAATAAAGCAGAAGACACTGACTTCACTCTTAGAGGCCTGTTGGTGCTAGGTGGACTCACAGCTGCCTAGTGAAGTGTTGGCAGTTAATGGGGTGTTTGAAAGACCAAGGTATGGCCCCCTAGCTGCTTACTGTTCTGTAAATTGAGGAGTAAGCCTTTTGGTATCCACTATTTATGGTCCATTGCTTCATTCTGCAGTCGGTTTTGATGTTCCTTTTAAATAAGGAGAACAGATTTTCCCATCTTTGTGTAAAAAGACTTCTTGTACTTGGTGTCACTGTCTCTGGGGTCCCCATGGTTTCGTGTGGGCGAGAACAGACCTGTGGGTAAGCACAGCCTTGTGTTTTTGTAACAGTAGCAGTTTCCCAATGAACTGTTGTCTCTCATGGACACACCATAACGGTCTGTCAATCACTGATGGGAAGGAGAGCAATTTCCATTGTTCACCGACATTTTGACCTTGATAATGAGAAGTGCTGGTCCCTAATGATCTCAGTTCAGCAGCTCTGAAGATATGTACTCTGCTGCTTAATTGCTGTTCATAGGAAATCTTTTCACTGAAATATGACAGCAGCTCCAGTGAACAGTCGCTGTCACCTAAAAAATAATTACAGTTCTGTCACATGAGAGAGGCATTAGTAGTGATTAAATGTGACAATTTAGTTAGAGATGGTGACACGTATTTTCTTACCTGGAGTATAAGGTGAGATAATCAGCATAAGAGCAACTTAGTCCTGTTTGCTCCAATGCCTTCAAGAACAGGTACATAGATGTCAGCTGGAAATCTCATTTGAAATTTAACTTGGAACATCCCAGGAGAGAGGAGTCATGTTTACTTCTATTGTTTGTGCAACTTTTTCAGCCTTTTTATTATATGACTTTTAATTGAGGTTAAAATTTCGGTCATGTTTTTATCTTGCAGATGTAATGAAGGACGTATTGGAAGACTATGTGAATGTAGTACAGATGAAGTAAATAGTGAGGATATGGATGCTTACTGCAGGAGAGAGAACAGTACAGAAATATGCAGTAACAATGGAGAATGTATTTGTGGACAATGCGTATGCAAGAAAAGGGAAAACACCAATGAAGTGTATTCTGGCAAATACTGTGAATGTGACAACTTCAACTGTGATCGATCGAATGGTTTAATTTGTGGAGGTGAGAAACTACTTCAGTTTTCTGCAGGCAAAGCTGGTCAGCAATTTACAAGTCTGTCATCTTTACCCAGTAGAATACGGATACTTAGCTTAAAGATCATCGCCACTTGATAACAGAGATGAGAATATATAGAGGTTTAGTGTTTGCAAACACTCATCTATTAGTAAAGCAGACGTCTGAACATAGAGGTTGTTAATACACATTTCACCTTCCTTGAATCACAGCTCCAAGAAGGATCTGAAGTGAACTTGACTTCCACTCTTTATTACAGAATTAGGCTTAGGTATTAGAGTAATAATCTCAGAATAGTTGTCTCATCATTTTATGTTGTTATACTGTCTCAGTATAACCACTACGTCACTTGAAAGAGAGAATTACCTCAGCTTACTTGTAATAGTGAGTGCTTGACTTTGGTGCTTGACTGGACATCAGTGAGATGCTTGAGACTGTTGTGAAAGGTATGTGAAGATTAGAATGTGCAAGATCCAGGAAAACACTCTAAGCACTTGAAGCAAGACTTTGATGCCAGATAATTCCTGAAATCAAAAACAATTTAAAAAATCATTCAGCAGCCAGTATCTAAGTTATATTGCTGCATATATCTTTATCCTATAAATGCCCTACGTTGCTTTGCATGTGGAAGTATCTGGTAGGAATATAACTACTACCTCAGTTTTGTCTGTGATCCAAAAATAAAACAGAGAAGCCGCTATGTTTTAACTGAGTGATGAGATACCTCATTCTGCTCAGAATACACTATTGCTCACTAGCTCCACAAAGAATGGGAGCAGTGGTGGTGGTGTTCCAAAATATATGGTGCCAAGTAAGTATTGACTTTGCTCTCAATGGAGAAGGAAGGATGCGGCCAAAGCTTTTCATGTCATCCAAATCACCTTTCTGGAGATACAGGCATCTGGTTTCCTGTGTAGGGAGTGTAAAGAACTTGAAGTTGGGTTGGGTGTGTGAGGTCAGAAGTACAGCAGCTGTCCTGTGGAGCCAAAGGTGGTTCATTTTTCTGTGTTCTGAAGTTTCAGTGCATTCCTCATATTTTTAGGTCTTGTTTTATACGTTTGTTTAGTGATAGATGCGAAGACAGAAGCAAACAATTTATCTGTGTACATACAAAGTTGTGAACTGAAGCAGTGCTGCAATGCTCTTCACCCAGGGGATATGGTCATCACGTTACACTGTTCTTGATCAGATTTCCCTAGTCTTGTTATTTTATTCATGAAAGGAAATCCAAATTTAGGAGAATGGGAATATGGGAGAATGCCTGCAAGTAGTTTTTCAGTGAGCTAAAATTTATTTTTTGCCTCTTAATACATTAGAGTCTTCATTACCCCTCCACCAGGGTTTCTTTTCGTTTTATCTGCCCTGAGGTGGTGAACATCTCTTTTTTACTGTCAGAAATTTTGTGTTTTATGTTATATTTGATTTCACTGAAATATCTTTTCAATGAACAGGAAATGGTATCTGCAAATGCAGAGTGTGCGAGTGTTTCCCCAACTTCACTGGCAGCGCCTGTGATTGTTCCTTGGATACTACACCATGTATGGCATCTAATGGGCAGATTTGCAATGGAAGAGGAACCTGCGAATGTGGCACCTGCAATTGTACAGATCCCAAATTCCAAGGCCCCACATGTGAAATGTGTCAGACATGCCTCGGTGTCTGTGCAGAGCACAAGTACGTACCCAGAAAACCAACTCCCAGTTTCTGTGCATTTGAGTTTGTAATACTTATATGTGAGGATTTTTAAAACAAAGCCTTTGATAGAACTTGAGCTAAGCTTTTTGCATGAAATTTTTGTTCTGAAATACTATTGAAAAAGACTAACCTGAGAGTCAAAACCTGACCATAGGCCTGTGTGGGCCAGTGAAATTTGCATCCATCCCTTTGAAAATCCAAGCTTTTAGAAGCCAGGCATTTTCTGCATGAAAACTTTGAAGTAAATTTGGGATTAGTGGCTGAGCTGATTCCTGTGCAGCTGACTTTGTGCTGACAATCCTGTTCCATCTGCTTTTTTCAATGAGTTATTCAGAGTGATACCCCACCGTAAAGCTTGTCATTCAGTTTGTTCTTTTTAACCTGTCTGTTTCTCAGATACTGTTTCACTATTCCTACACTGCCTGCTCTGAGAGTATTCATTTTCCAGGTAGAGGTGTTGAAAAAGTTTGTGGGTTTTTGTGTCTTTTAAGTTTGTGAGTCCTTCAGGGAAAAAGGAGTTTATTACAGGGGCTTCTATCATCTCAGGGTACATAAATGTTCTGACTGCTAAAAAGCTGTGTCTTGCTTTATTTTTCCTGGCCTTTATGGCAAATGGATTGATTTTCCTTGGGGTTTTTTTCCCCATGTTTTCTCCTTTACATTTCTTTAGATTAAATGCTGGAAGTCTTTTATGAACGTGTTAAAAAGCATTGCTTCTGGTTTGTACCTCCACAGGGACTGTGTTCAGTGCAGAGCTTTTGAAAAGGGGGAGAAGAAGGACACCTGTTCCCAGGAATGTATGCATTTCAATATGACATTGGTAGAAAGCCGGGACAAGTTGCCGCAGCCTGGACAGCCCGATCCGTTGTCTCACTGCAAAGAGAAGGATGTTGATGACTGCTGGTTCTACTTCACATACTCTGTCAACTCAAATGGTGAAGCCAATGTCCATGTGGTGGAGACCCCAGGTATGAACAGGATGTTGCCTGCTCTCCCTTTGTAGTTCATTGGTACAGTTTGCGTTACCAAGTAGCTTTGGTTGATTGGGGTGAGGTGGGTGTTTTCAGAAATAGGTACCTGTTCCCTGAGTGACAGTTGTGGACATTTGAGGGATTTAGAAAAACGTAATCTCCCTAGATCTAGATTTTTCAAACCCTTAGGCTGACAGAAACAGGTTCTGTTTTTTAAAATCAAAAAGTCAGTCAGATATGTATTTTTGTTAAACCATTTACTGTTTCCACTTCTTGTACTTTGCAGGCTTACTTTACCTATCCTGTAGCAAGTCCCAAGTTACATAAATTTTCATAATTTTTCTTTTTTTTACCAAATTACTGCTATTGGTTATAAACAAAGGTGTCTGGGGGGTTTTGTTGCTTTTTCTCGTTTCCTTTTCCTAATAATTTAAGACCATTGTACATAAAATTGTGTACTATGCTGCAAACTGCTTGAATTGTTTCATGCTTGGCAGCCTTTGCTTTTACTTAGCTGAGGTACCTTCAATAATAAATCCCAAAAGCCTTTTGCTTAGTTAATCCTTTCAATCTTCTGATACAAAAAAGCGAGAACAATTCTATAGGTTGATCAGAAATTTACCATTTATTTACCAAAAACATTGTTAGTCTGAATTACTGGATGTTACACAGTGCAAAACCTCTGATTTCGTACATTAGCAGTGTGTGGTCTCCTGATCCTTATAAGCCTGATACAAAATGCACACCTTAAAGGTTTAGTGCTGTATTCTACTTGAGGAATTTTCAGAAGTCATCATCTGGGGAGTCATCACTTAATACAGAGCAGTGGCTCTTAGTAATAAATACCGCTTCAGTTCAGAATGTTTGAAATTCTCTATGAATGTAGTCAACAGTATAGAGGAGAACCTTGAGACATGTCCTGCAATTTTGGGGCCTGACCTTGTCTGCATGAATAAACTTGCGTTGCCTGAGCTAGGAGGTGAATCAAGCCAATCATGTACAAGGAGGTACCTTAATTTCGTGCCATACAAGTGCTGAAGGAACATGCTCTTGTCAGTAGAGGTGTATTCAGTGGAGCAGACACTTTTAATGCTCCAGATGAATAGCTTAAGGGGTTAGAAGTGTATAGACTTTAAAATCAGAACAGAAGTTGTTCTATTGCTAAGATCACACACAAATTAGAAAGATAAAAATAAGCTGGAATGTTACAGGATGTACATATTCCAAAAATTCTGTTATTTGAAAGGAAAGTAGTATTGGCGTACCTGATATTCAGAATACTGAGTTCAGTAAAAAATCAAATGTTTAAAGCATCTGGATGTGCATGACCTTTACAATTTTGTAAAATGATTGTTCCCTTGCTTTGTTCCCTAGAGTGCCCCAGTGGTCCTGACATTATTCCCATTGTAGCTGGTGTTGTTGCTGGAATTGTTCTTATTGGACTTGCATTATTACTGATTTGGAAACTACTAATGATCATTCATGACAGAAGAGAATTTGCTAAATTTGAAAAGGAGAAGATGAATGCCAAGTGGGATACGGTAAGTCAAGAGACTTCTCTGTTTATAAAACCTGCAGTAACAGAGAAGAATAGAAGATTTTTGTTCATGTGGCTTAAGTGTTTCAGATTGTAACCAACCCTTTTAGAGGACTTCTTGAGTTAGAAAAGCGAGTAGTAACTTGGGTTTAAATAACATTTCACAGAGAAAGTGTGATGGTGACAGCATACCTCAGCTTTACAGTTCTACCATACATTACAACATATTATTAAAACGTTAATTAGAAAGATGAGTCACTTCTGTACAAAGAAGAAAATTTTGTATTCACTGAGGAGATCTTGTAAATACTCATACAAGGTTAGTTGGGAGACTTCAGTAAAGTCACAAGATCGTCGCTGCTACTGGTTTGTTGAAATCTTCCCCGTTCTTTGTCAGCAGCGAAGTGTGCAAGAAAACCAAGCCTATGGTCTATAGGCTTTCATAGGCTATGAGGTCACTGCCTCTGGAAGATGTTAGGAATCTCCTAATCAAGAGCCCCCTCACTACAGTTCTCTAGAAGTCCGAACCTACAGGTGCTTGATAAGAGAAGACTTAAAAAAATGTCCAAGGAAGCTTTTTGATTTTATTTAAGAAAATTAAGTAATTATCTTCTGGGTAAAACAAAATTACTAACACTTTTCTGTATATATATAGAGAGCATGATTTTTTTCAGTGATAGTTGAGAATGTTACTTTTCTTTTTCTCCTGTTGAATTATTCGATATTGACCATTTCTTCTACTTCAGCAAGAAAATCCAATATACAAGAGCCCTATTAACAATTTCAAGAATCCAAACTATGGACGTAAAGCTGGTCTCTAAGTCTCAGTTTGTATCTCCTTTCATTTTCTTTCCTTTTTTTCCCTTATGCATGTCACTTCAAACTCACTGTGTGTCACTCAGTTCATCTACTGCTGCTTTGACTGTGGGGTTTTCAAGAATGCAGCTTGAAAATTTTTAACTGGTTTTGACAGCAAGATTACTTACTCACTAATACTACCTGTACTGGCTTAAACTGTTTTACAGGTGAACATTTTTATTTTTTTGCTAAATGTGTGAAATTATTCTTAGGACTGAAGAATCATTTCGTATTATGAAGAGGCACAGGGGAGGCTTTGTCTTCTATTTCCTCAAATCAGGAGTCAGTTTGCTTAAATTTGATAAATTCGCCAAGATAGATCAGACACTCCTAAGATATCCCAGCCTATAAATATCACTGTTTTTATTAGAATAACTCTGGGAACATTCAGAGTAGCCTTACAGGTTCATTTGGGGTATTTTTGTAAACAGCTTTGTCTTACTAATCATGAAATGCATATACTCTACTAATTTTATAATTAAATATGCATTTTAATTTGTCATCTGTATTTCTATTGAAACTGGCAATATCACAGTCCTTGTAGCCCAGCCAGCTTGAGAGTGTCATAGAAAAAAATATTAACAGGAAAGAAGGAAATGTTCTTGTCTTCTTTAGGTGCATTTTCCACTTGTTTTTTTTTTTTTTTAAGTCCCTCCTAAACTCTGCCTGAGCACCTAGGTTCTGTTTGGAAATGCTGAGTTTGGTTCTCTTCACACCAAACACCCCAGGAGAAACAGTGATATCCAGGAGAGCAAGTCAGTAAAGCAGAAGTGATGAGTAGATGCCTTCTGCGGACTTTGAGGTTTCACTTCCTTGACTGCTTCAGGTGTTCTCCTCCTTCCCTGGATCCCCAGCTTCTGGGGAAGGAATGAGAAGGGGAGGATGAGATAGGGAAGGGATGTGAGAAGACCACTGAGAGAGAAGTAATACAGAGATCAGATTAGAGGAAGGGGAATGAAGAAGTTGGGAACGCAGAACATCCCTTAAATATCCATGGGGTTTTTTTCAGAAGCCAGTGAAAGGGAATGGTCTCAGAAATTTTATACTGACTGCTGTCTCCCTTTTTCAGTGTTGCACTCAAAAGGTTTTGTAAAGGAAAAATGGAGGGAGAAAGCAGGAATTGAGAGTATTTAAGTTCTTACTTGCTCAAATTGTGACAATTCCAAATACTTTGTGTAGCATTCTGAGCCCTTCCTGATACTTTCCTTTTCTCTTTGCAATCATTTCACTTTCTCTTGTGTTCAAAATGGATTGTAAAAATGTTTATTTTGCTTGCTACATTGACCACATTCACCTCCTTTTCATTTTTCTTCTGAGAGTCAGTTATTCTGGGGAACAAATTTGAGTTCTTGGTCCTTTCTAACACTTCACGTAGTCCACCTGGTTAAGTCTCTGTTACCTGCTCTTCTTCTATTCACTTAATTGTTTACTTTCTGTTGCATGCAGGACAAGCATCTAACAAAAATGCAGTGTGTAATTTCCATGCTCTCATTCTCTACTCTGTGACTCTTCAGGATGTAATGTCCTTAGTGTTCCCAGTTCTCCTCAAAATGTATTTCATGCAGAAAACTTTCCTCCTGTGTAAATGGAGGGATGAACATCTGCCTTTTTGGTTCACTTGAATGTGAGGATGAAAAGCCTGAAAGAGTGTGGGTTTTTTTAAACATGATTTTATAATTTTTTGCATCATTGAAATATCAGAACTCATGGGAGAGAGGGAGTTGGGTTTAGACTTACCGAGGGCTGGAAACAAGGAGATGAGTATTGGCAGAAGAGGTGACCCACAGGATGTAAAAGAAAGTCATCATTTTCCCTTTAGCTAAGATTTTCTGGTGGTTTTAGATTGTTGTCGTAGCCTTTCATTTAAGGGAAGTATTGCCAAGGCAAGAAAGTCATCCAAAATCCCATTACAAGAAAATTACACCACAGTAGGTTCCTTGCAGGTGTGTGCGTATATAATTAACTTAACTTCGTGCAGGTTGTGTGGCCTTTCCCTGCTCCCACAGCCATGGTACACACATGGGCTGCGGCTCCCTGGTGAAGGAACTGCAGAACCGTGGAGCTTGTCATGGAGCAGCTGCCCAAATACTTCCCTGGTGCTGGGCCGTGATGTTGCGAAGGGTGTCGGCACAGCATCCCTGGGTTGATGCTCAAGGCAGCTGGGTGGAACCAAGTCCCACTTACCTGTGTTCTACCCCGATGAGCCGTAAAAGCTTTGGTGCAATCACGCCTGGAACAAGTCTAAGAATGGATGAATTCCTTCTGGACTGACAAGCCACATCACAAATTTCAAACCCAAGCCCACTATTTGTAGTGAATGCCATTACCACTCCTGCACAGGGATAGCTCATGCATTGCTAAACATCTTCAAGTGGGTCCACGTTCAGTCATCTTGCATTTCACAGGTGATAGATCCATTTATATGAGACACTAAACCTGTAACTTGGTTAGCCTTATTAGTAGCTACTGATTAGAATGAAAGAAAACCACAAACACCCCTCTGATTTTGAGTTATGTTCTCCTAACTTAAGACTTCATGTCTGTAACTTACCTTGCTGCTGAATGATGAACATACTCTGAGTGCAGGAACAGAGATGCCATGTTTTCAATTACTATATTCAATTAATCTCAATTCCTGGCACCGAAGATGAATGGAAATTATATTAAACCATTTATTGTTGCCTTTATTTTTGTACAACTCAGTGCCTCTAGAGAAGTATCTGTAATCACAGCTGGTGGCCTGTTTAGTAATCCAGCTGTAGAGGAGGATGCAGATGGAGTAACAGCGGCGGTGCCCGCGGGGCTTTTCCCGCCCGGCTCCCGCCGCTGCCTCGGCCCATCCCGCTGGTCCCGGGAAGGGCGGGAGCGGCACGTGGCGCCCTCTGGCGGCCACCCCGCCCCTCACCTGCGCCTTGGCGTCATCCGCGGAGCATCCCAGCCCGGCCCCGTGTTCCTGCCAAACAGCGCTGGATGTCAGTGGAGCTGGAAACAGGCAGAACCAGCTCTTGAACAATGCATGTGGATGAGTTTAAACACTCTGTAATAGAGCCCAGCCTCTTAACAGTGACTTAGGTCTTCAAGCCACTGTGAAGGTAACTTCAGTGACTGTGGAAACACTAAGTCCCTGGAGAAAAAGGAATAAGAAGGTGAATCAAACATCCTAGATAATAAGTTCATCTTTATGCAACACTGGACTGAACTGTCATGTCTGAACAGCCCAGTCTAGTTGAAAGTGAATCCTGGTGCAAGAACATAGCTCTTTATTCTCAGTTGAAAGTACCCTTTAAAAGTACCTCCATCTTTATTTTAATATGTTTTATCCAATCTTGTATATAATTATTGTTCATTGATCTTAACTTGGGGTTAAAGTGTGCATGGAGTTTTCAGTTATAGGGGCATGTGGTAAGTGTGTTTTCCCTAACTTGGCATGCTTAAACCAGTGTATTCTCTGCAGTGGCATAAAGAAATGGAGATTATTTAAAACTAGTAGTATTTGTCTAAGACAGCAAGTTTGGAATACCATGTTTTAGTGGCCAGTTAAAAAACTGGAGTGCTACTAATCTTGGAAAGTTTTTACCCTGTGCCAGCTGTGAGGGGCCCTAAGCAAGGTGAGCATTATGCTGGATTACTGGATATGTATTTTAATGATGAGCTGTCTGCAGAAGACCCTACCAAGCCAGGCCCAAGGCAGGGTAATGGAGTGTGGCTGGAACAGGCAGGGCTGTTGGTGTCTAACAGAAGAGAGCAGGGAAGGAATTGCAGATCCATCAGGTGCCTGTGCTGCGGTTATAGGCAGCAGAGCCTCAAGAGCCATTTGGCTTATCAAATGTCAGGTTGAATAGTTGTGAATATTGACTAAATCTCCATTATTTGTAATGGGAACTGAAACAATCACCTGACACAGGGAGACACTTAGTCAAGTGCCTTATTCAATGACCTAAATCCTACTGTGTCCTTCTGAGAAGTGCAAGTACAATGGAAGGCAGGACAGTGTCTCAATATCCTTGTAAATGGGGCTTACACTAAATAAAATGCATGTGCATTTCAAATTCTGACTTCTCTTCAAAAAGCATTATAGTAAAAGATTTAGGACCTTACTATGCAAATTATATTTTAAACCTGATTCCAGGTTCAGATTAGTCATATGAATACCACCTTGTGAATTTCCAAGTTTTAGTTCTAACCTTTAGACCCGTTCCTGCACTATCTGATAGAAGTTATCTCTCTTTTACAAACTAGAAAATATAAGCATACACCTTACCTCACTGTATGTGCTGGGGGTAGTCTGTTTTGTAAAATGTTGAAGGTTAAAAGCACAGTATAACAGTATTACATAATGCCTTGCCATGGAAGAGCTGTACAGTAACTTCTAGTCTGAATATGATGCAGCCTATTAAGCTCAAAGACTTTCTCTGCATCATAAACTTGACTTATTTATATTTACATTTTTAAGAATTCTCCATTAAAGCTTGTCAAGGAAATAAACAATGTACATTGCCAAGAACATTGAGACATAACAAGATACTTTAGTTACAGAGTAAATCCCTCATCCCTGGATGTTTTTCCAGTTTCATTTACATCTTACTATTGCAAAGCTTTTTACTAAAAATATTGGGGTAGGTCGTAAGTTTTTGCTGATTAATTAGTCTGGCTGAGAACTTGTCACATCACACTATTTCCATGATTTAAAATAAAAAGCACCCCAACCAAACATAACTCTCCATCCCTTTCCAGACCAGTAGCTGATATACTTTTAATCATGAGAGCATTTGCCTGGTAATTAACAGGAAGGACAAGGGTCTTTTGCTGTTACACTGTATTTGTGAAGTACAGCCAGCACCGGACACCCAGTTCCTTCATGACCTCTGGCCAGATGACATTGACTCAGATCTTGAGCAGAGTGAACAGAGAACCTTGACTTCCATTCTCCAGCAATCCAGGTTCTGGCTGGACAAGTCCCTGGGGTCTAAGTGGACGTGGATACACGTCCTTGGCATTTGCATGTTAGAGAAGTTGGCTTTAAGGAAAAATACCCTTTTCCTGTGAAAGGAACCATAACACCAGCAACAGTGTCTTCTTCAGAACCAGTTATTGTTGTTGGGGTAGACCATTTACCTTGACCAGGTCTTGCAAATAGAAGACAACAAACTTCCCAGGAACTGTGATATGAAAATATCACAGCAAGTTAGTTCCTTGCTTCCCTTGTTACTTTTGGCACATTCTGTGGTATTCCTAGTTGATTTTCCAGTTTTGTGACCCTGAAAAGTAGACACCTGGTGTTTGTGTGTCCTTGCAATTCACTGTAGGAAAAGTTGGTTTAACCTGAAATATTTTAAATTATGTGTAAGTTAGTAAAGCTGAATTAATATGGTTATGTAGGCCATTTCAGACGGGGCGGCAGTGGGGAGGGGAACTTTAAAGAGAGATTCCCTTACTGCTGATGAAGGCCAGATACAGCCCTGGCCGCAACAGCACTCTGGCTGAGAACTGCACTGTGCACATTATTTGTGTATGCACAGAAGAGCTTCCTGCTGGCAGACAACATTCATTTAGGCTAATGTTCAGGTTGCAATAAGAGTCCAGTACTGCAGCTCCAGGCCGTACCTCACAGTAGCCCTTTCTCCTGCAAAGATTTATCTGTTAATTTTGTGTTCAAGCTGTTTGTCTGAGGTGTACAGGGATGTCATAAATGGAGTAAGATTTACAGAGATAGAAGGAAACCTGGGAACAAAGGACGCTTCAAATAAGCTTCATTTAGAAGTTTTTAAGTCTCAGCAAGAGACACGTAAACAGTTGTTCTGTGGGCTTGTCTCATATCAGTAGAAGTAATGTTTTTATTACAGCATCTGTGCCAGTACAGAAGTTTCTGTGCGTTTTGCCGATACGGGGATAAAATCAGAATGACAAGTACTGAATGTTAAATACAAATATTAGCAAAATACTAGAAGTCTTTCTACTTTGTTTCTAGAATTAAATTATGATGAAAGATAAGCTATTTAAATGTTTATTGTAGCAGAGTATGGTCTGTGACCAGTCGTGGTGTCAAACAACGTTGTTTACATTTCTGTTTTTCCTTGAAGCAATGCCCAGGGTTGCAGCCCCGTGGGTGATGGCTCAGCACTGAGATGAGCCCTGAGGTTTCAGCTGCTTCCAAGGAAGTGTGTGGTGCAAACAGAACAGGATCGTGCTAACCCTTTGCTTTATTGATTAGCTGCGCATGCCCTGACTCAAGTTGTTAGAGGGAAGACTAGTTTGACTTAAACTGTTTGTGTGTACAAATAAAACATTGATGGGGAATTTCCTAAGCTAATTTTTATGCTTCTTGCAAGCACGTTGCTTTTTTCATCTCTTTAAATGTTAATATGAATATTTTTTTCTTTTTCCAGGGTGAAAATCCTATTTACAAGAGTGCAGTGACGACTGTGGTCAATCCTAAATATGAGGGAAAATGAACACTGCTTGTATGACTTCACAACACTGTATGCAGTATAGCAATTTTTGTAGTCACAGTAAGATAGATTTAGGGCAAACTGCAGTGATTTTACTAATTCATTACATATAGGTTTATTTTCCTGTGTGAAAATGTACCATATGTAATTTGTTACTTTTTTTTTTTACCTTTTTTTTTTTTTTTTTCAAAAAGGGGGAATTGGGGCCAGGGGGTGGAAAAAAAAAAAAAAAAAAAAACAAAACTTGAGACTGTGTAGCCTAGACAGCCCAGGTCACATGGTGCCTTTCTGACCTTTCCCATTCCCGTGCTGTGAATCCAGGTCTTCTGCAGGGCGCGATACCACATGGAATGACTGGGAGGGAAGGGGTCAAAGCAATCAGCATGAGGGCTCTGCCTAGCCATTTAGTATTAAACTTTTTAGCTTTACAGGGAAATCAGGGCTTGAGTTTGCAGATGTAATTAAAGTCATGTAGCATGGAGCTGGTGGTTAATTGGTGTTTGACTTGCTAGACGTGTGATTAAGAATATGGGAAGCTGAGTAAGCTGGAAGTGGGCAGTGTAAAAGACTGCAAAGCGTGTGCATACTTACCTTTGATTTTTAAGTTGCTTATTGCCAAGTTATGGTTAAAATGAAAGTGTTTGAGAAGAATGTTAAGAAGGAAAAAATAGCTTTAAAACACGTGCCATTACTGAAAAAGTTGCTGACTAGTAACTTGCTTAGTTTTATTTTGTAAATTCAAGCCCTGGGTGGCAGTATCATGGAGTACCTTACCAAGACATCCTCAAATCACCTAAGGGCCTTACGTGATGCTGTGTCTTTATTCTGTAATGTTTTCTTTGAAAGCCTGGTGCTTTGTCACCCTTCTAACCTTTTTAACATATTTGGTTGCGATTCTTTTTGTAATGTTTTTGTATCAACACATGCTTTTTTTTCCTCACTTT
Organism: Grallaria varia; assembly: GCA_013396735.1. NCBI lineage: Eukaryota > Metazoa > Chordata > Aves > Passeriformes > Formicariidae > Grallaria > Grallaria varia. The sequence continues at coordinate 15,879 of VWZG01008430.1, read as the reverse complement.
TTTTTAGCAGTCTTAGCTGTAAATTTGCCTTTACCCTGTAGCTAAGATTGCATAGTTTGTCATGTGACTAGTCACACATCATTCTTGACATGTGCCATGTATATTTGCCTCTGACCATTCGAACTGCATCATAGTCATATTCTTGTTTTAAGTGCCTTTTTATTTTAACAGATGTTCACTTTTTACAGTGCTATTACTGAAGTTATTTATTAAATAAAAGTACCTTAAAATACTTAGGTCTTGCCTCTTTATCTTTTAGAAGTTGATACTATTCAAAAAAACTGAGAATTGTGTCTGCACAAGAGGTAGTAGACATTGTAATAATGCCAAATATGTCCTGAGAAGAGTTACGTTGAAGTGATCCTGGGTAACAACCATGAGCTGTTGTATAAATGTCCAAAGGCCAGATCAGTGCTGTGTTCCATGCAGGGGCTGCGGATGTAAACCCCCTGGTGTTCATTTGTGTGTGTGCTAAAGAAGTTCTGTAATTTGATAACTGTTCCAGCAAATGAGCTGCTTGATTAATGCTCTTTCACAACACACGACAAATGAGAAAAAAATCACTGCATTTTGCAGGAAAATGAAGTCTTCCAAGTTTTTTTTAAGAGTATAATTTTCTAGATAAGCAAAGCAACTTTGTAATTACATTCCTAAAGTAAATTCATGGAATCTGTATGATTCCTTAGGGGTTTTTTTGACTGAGACATTGGGGTCTGTTCTGAATGTCCCTTTTAACACCCATCTGAGGGCAGAAGGAGCCTCGTTTCTGCAAAGTGGGAAGGGGGATCGAGGGAGAGGTTGGGCTCTGTGTGTACCTGTGTGTGTGTCTGCATGTCTCCAGGAGGGAAGCAGCTGGAGAGAAGAGGATCTGAGGGCTTGATACAAGGTAGACTTTGTTGTCTAAGGCCAGTTACTGGAGAGAGGGGCAGTGTGGTGGGGTGGGTGTGCAAGGGGGTGGGTTTGCAGCAGCCACTGGAGCAGGGCAGGCACAGGTTGGGGCGCGGGGAGAGCAGAGACTCAGGGACAGCTGCAGGACAGGCTAAGTGTGCCAGCCCAGCCATGGAAGGGATGGCACTGCAGGGATGTCTACGCTTCCCACTAATGGCCTTCCTTGTGGGCAGAGGGTAAGGCTACAGGCAGGAGGCCATTGGTCCTGTTCCTGTTTCCCCCAGTTCTGTGTTCTGTCTGTGGTGCTCTGTGTGTGTGTATGGGTGCACGGTCTTCCTGGGAATACACCTTTCAGCTCACTACGTGGTGGACCTGGGGACACAGATCTGTTGCAGCCTTGCTTCCTTTGGGCTACTGGAATTGGCAAAAGCCACGTTTTCTGATGGTTGGTGCAAAAGAGAGCAAACTCAGATTGGAAGAATATGTGCAATGTGCTGCTCTGGGTTAGTTCTTACATTGTGATGTTCTTTCTTGTAATGACTTCCTACCTGAGAGAACCAAACCAACCTGAGAATGCCATTTAACCTGGCCACAAGATTAGATACCAGTAGGAGCTGCATCTGTGTGTAGAGCTCATGTTGTCTGTTCTTCATACTGACTTCACAGAATTCCCACTTGACTGTCTCCACAGTAGATGAGATTTTATTTTGGACATTTGAATACTTATCTCCCTTCCTAGTGCTTTGGTCATTTCCGCAGTAATACTGAGCATTTTCAATAGCTCTTATGAAAAAATGCAGAATTTTCTTCTACACATGTTCTATGTTATTAGTCCATGAAAACTGCGACAAAGCAGCTTGAATAAAAAAGGTAATTTCTAACCTTTATGGCTGTTGGTTTGTCAACATTCTGGAAAGATTAATCCCAAATTTCTGGTTTGGACGGTATCAAAGTTCCCTTCAGGTCTGTCTTTTTACCTGTCCATCTTTCCTAGACTACAGAGAACACTGGAATCCTGAACTATCCAGAATTCATGTCACATGGGAAGCTGACCTTTAGGAACACTGACCCCTGTACAGCAATACCAGTTCTCCTAAATCAAGCAAATATTTACTTATGTGTGCATTAACCTGATTGTGTCCACTCATTATGTGACATGTTCCGCAGTTTCCTTAACTAGTCTGGTTTCAAAACGCTTTTGTGGATTGGTAGAGGCTTTTTCACAGGGATGCTGAAGGCTTTGAATTTAAGGGTCCCTTTAAGAAGAGCTTTTTTAAACCTGCATTTGAACTGGGTTTCCAGTGGCCAGTTCCAGTCAGATGGAAGCTGCTTAAAGTCTCCAAGTGAACAGTTGATTACATGAAAGACAACAGCTGCCATCCTACAGGATCGGATTCAAATACTGTAAGTGTCACAGATTGTAGGATTTGCTTTAAAGCAAGATTGGACGTTCCAGCTAAGAGAGAATGTGTAGTTCAAATGTGATAAAATTTAAGTGCTGGAAAGCAGAAGTAGTTGTGAATCTTTCTTGGCTTGTAAATACTGACCTCAGCTACTTACCCTGAATTCTGCCAGCTGGTGAAGTGCTCAGCTCTTATAGTCAATATCAACAGTGCATCGACTCAGGAGACTCTGATCCCACACAAGCCAGATATAAGATCCCAGCAGTCTGAAAAGCATTACAGTTAATATAACCATAGTCTTACTACCCTTAATCCATCCCTTTCCCCAACTCCGGTCTAGTGACTGAAGAGCTAAGCTAGAATTGCTTTATGGCAGTTGTTAATAAACAAGGTTTCTTACCCTGCATTGAAGCTATAATGACAAAGATGCAAATCAGCTGAAGAAAATAATTATCTGTAATCATGTAATTTATTAAGTATTGTCCATGAACTAAGTTTGCCCACACTATGTTGAGCCTCTTGCTTTAAACTAGGCTGCTTGGAAACTAGTCTTAGCATAGTCAAGCACCAAAATATGAGGAAGTCTCAAGTGATAAATATATGATCCCCTTGGGATGCTGATGGCTTTTTTTCCTTTATGATTGCACTGGTCTACAATATGACCGTGTTTTCCATAACAAATACACAATCATTCTCAGAGGAGTACAGAATGTGAATGGGGAAAAAAGGGAGAAGCTTATAAGTAAAATATTGTTCAAGTAGAAATGGTGAAAGAGTATGTTCTAGCTACGAAGTTCTACTGTTTAGAGGGTGTTTTCCAAGCACTTATGTTTTTCTTCCTGAAAAATCAGAATTGCTGCCAAAGCATTTATCTAGCAGAAAGGAAATATTTATAAGGAACTGTGAATACAAGTACCAGAACACAGATTGCTGCAAAGTAATTCAAGTGAATGTTCATTAATGATAATAAATACATTAACCTCATCTCAATAAAATGGATAAATTGCAGCCAGAAAAAAAAAAATTAATAACTTGAGACTATTTGGGTTAAACATTAATTTCAGACAAATTTTGAAGGTAATTTTTTTAAAATAACATTAGAAGTAAACTGATGAGTTTCATGCAGGTCCATGTAGGAAATAGCTTCAAAAATACAGAAAAAATAGGTCAAATACTGTCAGTGGAAAATGATCAGAAATACTGTATTTTCTTATTCATCACAGGATGGCAATATGAACTGTCTCACCTTGCTTTAACGGTGCATTACACAAAAAGTAAAACAAGTATTTTTACCCATATGAGATTTAAAAGTACTGTATTGCAGATTCTCTGCTTTGTGACATTTCAAACTCTGGGTTCTGTGCCTCATTTCACACACACAGTTCAGATTGCTGAAACAGACATCAACATACACTTAAAATATGATCTCACTTTTAAATTATTTAAAGAGCAAGACTTCTGTTATCAGTGCCTTGCACTGCAAACTACTGAATATTCCTCTACATGTGTGATACTTTTTCTTGCTATTTAAAAGTTCCAAATTGCATCTTCTCAAGATATTAATTACCAGTTAGAGGTGTGAAGAGTGAGCCTGGAAATGACAGCGTAGATTATCCATCACATACAGAATGTGTTGTGGGTAAGCCTCTAATTCACCTGCTGGCCATAGCCTGCTTTTCCCTTTGCTCTCTAAGAACATGAGGCACCAAAGAGCAGCAGGAGCTGGGGGTGTTGGCCAGTGCTGGGAAGGGGGTGAACGTGGAGAAGCAAAACTTCAGAGCACAGAATGAATCCAAGGGATCAGGAGAATGCCTGAGGGGTGGAAGCAGTGCACAGGGTAGGCAGGGGAGGGAGGAGACAGAGCAGGGGAGAAAGAAAGGGAAATCCAGCTGCTTTCCTTAGATCCCCCCACACTCCTTCAGCTACAGTTGGCTTTCATATCCTTTTACAAAGTTACTTACTTGGCAGTTACCAATGAATATGTGATTAAATGGCTTGTTGTCACATTCTCAACTTTTTGCAAGCTCTGCAGATTTTCTTCTATTTCAGCAATCACAATTTCTCCTTTCCTGATGAGTTCATCATGAGTTCTCCTGTAGAAAGTGGACGGTTTTGCTGTATATCTCAGAAAAAAATCAAAAGAATGGCTGTATAAAATGAAAACTGAGATAGAGCACATGGAAAAGAAATGTTTGAATTTCCTCAATAACACTATCACAACAATACAGAACAGTCAATATGGATTAATCAAACCATTGCATTTCATTACATAAAGTAATTACATATTGTAAAAAAATTAATGAACTGTTTTTTTCTTAAATATTATTTTATTTACCTTTTATGTTAGCACAGGGCAGAGACAAGTAAAAAAAAAATTTAAAAAGAGAAAAGTCTGTACCTGAAGTGTCATAGTTTTTATTCTAGAAATATTTCCTCACCAAAGCACAGCCCTAAGAATAATCGGTCACCAAAATACAGATTTTAATGAGTAAGGAGCACAGACTCAAGATCAAGGCCTACTTCAGAGTCCCCACATCAAAAAAAAAAAAACACAGTAACTCAGATGAAATGCATTCATTCTTCTGAAAAAGTGGTAAAAATTGAGAAGCAAGACTGAGTAAGGTGTGGAATTCCTGGGTTTATTTTTAATGAGGCTGCTGATGTAGCATAATACCATAATAGTAATAAAATCAGAATAATATGAGAAACTCTAAAAAGATGACAGTTGATAGAATATTATCATTGCCAGACTGATAAAAGTCAAACCATCTACTACAGTAATGCCTAACTCCAAAATGGGAAAATAGAAAGAAATTAACTCAAGGGGGTAGCTACACCTTTGTTTGGATGGAACCACCACATTATTCTTGGGCACCAGAGAACCTGCTCAAAGGAAACTTTAGAAAGACCACACAAACAGAAGAAAGATGGATTAAACAGCCAGTAAAAGCAGCTAATCAAAGTAAGAAGATGTCCTTGAAAAAGTTGAATTGCATTTAAATGAAGAATATAAAAAAGAACGGAGATGTAAATATTAAAAGTACTCTAAAGAGGATTTAGTGCCTCATGGAAGGGACAAAAACTAATAAATATACTGGAAGAAGAAGCCTGAGAGTGAGATTTGAAAGGACAGTTGGAATAAAGAAATAACAGAATATGTAAACTCATTCTTTGCTTATATATTTATTATGGAAGAGTTTAATAAGATAGCTAACCTAACATTCCCCATCAGGGAAAATACCAGAGAAATTATCCAAAATCAAGTGTCAACAAAACATTCTAGAGAGGAATCAGCAGAAGGAATAGCAGCAAACTGCCAAAAGCCAATGTTAAGCATTTAAGAAGGCTTTAGGAACTCAAAGATGAGTGCCAGATCTCATTTCTGTATGAACAGAAAATGGCTAAAGTACATAATTTCGATTTTTAGAAGCTTTCTGGTAGTTAAAAAAATACAAAAAAAGTTACCCAGATGTTTCTACCCCTATCTGGTAGGAATTATAAGTGGACACACGAGTGAAGGTAACATATTGTGGAAGAATCAGCAGAAGCCGATGGAATTCAGATCTCACAAATCTGAACTTTTTTGAGGGAGTCAGCAACATGCAAAGAGATCGTTTCATACATGGGATTTCCAAAGCATTTCAACAATGCTTTTCATTAAGGACCACTGCAGAAACTTCCAGGAGGTGAGAAGAAAGTCTTCAAAAGAATAAATAGCTGTCATAGACAGAAGATTTAAAACAAACAAACAAAATGAGAAGAAAAGGCACAGCATAGGAATTAATTACCAGTTCTCTAGTTTGAGAGATGCCATTGATGGCGTCTTTGACCTGCTGGCCACACTCCAGGACACCTTTACCATGAGGGTTCGTTGCTCCCTTGTTGTCACATGCTATTCAGCAGGACTAGCAAGGTCCTGCTCTGCAGGGCTGCTTTCCACACGGTTGGACCCCAGTGTGTGCTGGTGCAGGGGGTTATTCCTCCCCAGGTGCAGTCTTGGCACTTCGCTTCACTGAATGTCACAAGGTTTCTTCCACTCCCAGTTTCTTTCCATCCCCAGTCTGCCTGCAGCAGCACCATGCGGTGAACCAGCCACTCCTCCCAGGTCTGTATCACCTGTGACCTTGCTGAGGGAGTGCTCTGACCCACTGTCCAGATCCTTACAGAGGATGTGAAACTGTAAAGGGCCCAGTGTCAAACCCTGGGATGCACCACCAGTGACTGGCCTCCAACCAGACTTTGTGCCACCAGTCACAGCCCTCTCAGCCCAGGCATTCAGCCAGTTTTCAGTCCACTTCACTGTCCACTCATCTAACATGTACTGATCACCATGTCTAAAATGATGTTATGGGAAACAGTGGCAAAAGCCTTACTGAAGGGGAGATAACACCCACTGCTGTCCCCTTAGAAAACCATAGTCATACATTTAAGCCAAAGGAAATGGTAAAAAACAATTGTTATCTGTGCATATTCAGTGACAGTCACTGAACCATCTGTTGCCCACTCAGGAAATAAGATACAGACCATCAGTTTAATGCTCAGTAACAATCAGTGAAACACACAGAATAACTAGGAATTACTAGAAAAAGTAAAAAGCAAAACAGAAAACAATGTCAAACTAAAGTATTATCTACAGTCAGCAAATAGGAAATACTAAAAATTAATTTTATGTCAATTATTTCGTTTCACTGGCACCTTCATCCCTACAGGATCCAGAGCACTGAGCCCTCCCTGGGCGAGGGCAGATACAAAACAGTTTAGTGGTTGGAGTACACCACTGAGTAACAGAGTTTTATTGGACTCCATTCCTGGTTGAAATTGGATCACTGTGCAGTCAGAAACCTGGCTATCTTTGGACAGTTGAAAACCAGGAAAGCATGTTACTCTATAACAAGGTTATTTAACACATACAACTTTTGCTGAGCTGCTTGCTCTCTTTGACTCGGGCCCCTCAGTTTTTATGAAACATCCCTTCTTAAGTGCCAAAGTAGATAAGGTCTGACCTTTGCACTGAATTCAGTCTCCTCTATAACACTGGTCTTCACATTTTCCTAAATTCCTTTTCAGATTGAATATTAAAATGAAAACAAGCTATTTTAATTTTACATGGGTAAGGAGCACACCACGAAGCTGACAAGTATTCAGCTGGAACACATTTGACAGAACAGTTAATTCCACATTGATCTAATTTTGTAATAAAAACATCTTTCTGCAAAACTCTAGTGACTTGCAGATCTCAGCTATGCCAGCATTATAACTGCTATTTATAAACAGGGTAGCTTCAACACTGCTCAAAAAAATATTAACTCAGTTTGCATGTCATCTTCCATAAAACAAGAGTGACATCATTTGTTTCCTTCCCTTAGTTTTCTGTTACTACCTCCCTGTTAAATGGTTCTGTCCGATGTCAAACTGATATTGTCCTGTACATTATTTTAAAACACTAAAAATGTAGCTCCATCACAGCCTTCAGGAAGTTTTCCACTGTTTCATGAAGGATTATAAATTAACTGTCCAAACAGCTCCTTGATCAGTTCATTTATTCAGTACCTTTATGAGGCAATCCAGCTCTCAAATATGCAATCAGCTAATGCATATGCAGACTGGAACACTACCTATGGGCTTGTGGGACAACATCTTCAGTGTAACAAGTTTAATGTTTCTTTCCCATTTTCTGAAACATCGCATCAGTTCCATTAGAGTTTAATAAAACCAGAAAATCTGACAGAAAGTACTACAAAAAACTTTTCTGAACCAAGCTTTTCCTGCTCTTGGAAAACCTTTCAAAGTTTAAATAATTTCCAAATAGAGTCTCAGAATTTTTTGTCTATACTAAAATGGTATCTCTCAAAAAAGAATTTACAAACCCCTGACTTTTTTTTTTCTATCTTCATAGGACAAAAGACTCTTAAGGCTTAGTGCCTTTTAGAGTGCACGGATCAGTTTAGAATATTTGCTCACATTTCATCTAACATGTTCCAAATCAGACACAAATGTTAATAATACTCATTTTCAGTTTAGGAAAAAAAAAAAAAAAAAAGGGCACTTTATGCATCCATCCTAGGACTACCAAAGCCAGCATTTTTACTGACTATACTTACAGATGAATGTACATACAGGGTCTCACCCTCTGGCCTATGTACACTTGGCTAATCTGCTACAGAAGTCTCCACTTGCTGCAGGTCTTTCAATTTTGCTTCCAGACTTGCAGCAAAAATTCTTTTCAGCTCATATCCTTTCTTCCATATAGGAAATGACAGATATAATACTCAATTTAAAGTTTTACAAGCTCTTGTAATGTAATATTTTAAGATTGAATGTTTATTGACAAAAAGTTGTCCTTGCATTCTCATAGTAAATACAGTATACTAAACATTAGACACAGTAATTACTCAAAGTTATTTTAAAAATATTTAAATTGAAGAATAAAGCAATTCTGTAAATTGTTGTGTACCATGACAAAGGTATGATGCAGGTATGTAACACACTCTCCCTGTACAGCTTAAAGAATAAAAGCAAGTAATTCCTACCCACTGAAATTTATACCTCTGATAATATTTTCCATTTATAGTGACAATCTAGTACTGGAGACATGGATCAGAAGTATATTTTTATGCATCTTCAGCTAATATACTCCTAGGTTGTCAGTATTTTAAAATGTATTTTCTTTAAAAATGCTTAAGTAGCACTCAGTCAATCTAAAACGTCATTCCCCATCTTAGAACTTTATGTGAAAATACATGGTCCCTTCAAATTTATTTTCTTCACATCTCAAGTAAAAGAATTCTAAACATTAAAATTTGCTAAAAATAATTTCCATGTTTATAAAAAGCCAATCCTGTACTCTTACGCCTGGGAGATATGAATGTTTCCATGATGCTACTCCATGGACACACATGAATAAATAATAGGGCAGCAGACTGCAGCTGTGTTACCGTTTGTGCTGCCTGCTTGGCTGCCTGCCAGAACCACTGTTTCCTGCAGGTCTTTCAGATTTCATTCCAAAACTGCAAGGAGCCTTCACTGGTTTTTAGCCCCTCTAGTTGGAAAACTACATTTGTATTTTTCCGTGAAAATTGAATCCTAGCAGATGGATCTTGAGGTTACAATTTACTTTATACTGGAAATAACATCAATGATAAATTATTAGCCTATACTGCGAGTAATGTTTAGGAGAAAATTCTAAGCCTTGAAAAGAAAGTTCACATTTCAATAACACCAAAATTTAAAAGTGCACGGGGAATGGAAAACAATAACATTTCTAATATCCTGCTAACCCTTCACTCCTGAATGTGTTGTATTTTACATTTAAACCCTTCAAAATACAGATTATCTTCTTGCTTGTATCACAACATAGCTGTGATTCTCATTCCAGCCTCTAGATCCTAATTTCTTATTTTCCCATCTCACACATCACAATAGCAGGAAGGAATTCTGGTCAGATATAAGCCTGGGGATGAGTTCCTGACCCTAATTAAACCAATCACAAAATTCTCATTACCTGCAGCAAGTCCCCCATAAGTCATTAAATACAAAGAGTTCTCTGGGCGCAGAGCTCAGCCCGTCCTCCCTGCCAGGGGCTGAGCTGCCCGTGGTCCTTCGCAGCCGGCTCTGGGATGGGGCAGCTCCCTAACCTGGGCAGGAGGCTCTGCGGAAGGAGCTGTGCCACCATCAACAGTGAGAGCAGGGTGTCCTCTCCCTTGATGGGAGCTCTGCCACCCTCAGGCCCTTGCCTGGGCCGTGTTGTGGGGGCGCCTTTGCCTGGCCATGGCCTCACTGATCTTGTCCTGCTGAGTTGTTTTCCTGGCTTGACTTTGGCCTTGCCTTGTCATTATACTTTTCCTGGCAACCCCTGGGCTGTTGGCTGAACCTGGTTGCTGCCACCAGCCGTGGTTCTGCCCCAACATGCTGACTTGACCTCAGATTAAGTCTCATCACTTTGGATTTGCCTTGTGATGTGGACTGTTCGGTGGTCCTAATGACCACAACCTGACAGCTCTGCTTGCCCTGCCCACCTACTGTGGGATTGTGCCCTTGCCAGTGGAGTTACTGCCCCTGTCTTGCTGCCATTGTCATTCCCAGGTGGCCTTCCTTTGTGGAAAAACCTAGTCCTGATGCTCCTTGACACACAACCTCCCTGTCCTTCATCTCCCATTTTCTCTCTCTTTTGCCTTCATGTTTTTGAGACTACTGATAATTCTTGCCTTCCTGGCATTTTACACCCACTAGACTTGAAGACCAGTTTTTTTTACTCCAGTTCTTTACAAGGCTGTTCTTTTAGATCATCTTTTGATGAGTCTTTTTGCTCTTTCCCCACTCTCTCATTATTCCCCAAGGCAGTGTCTATAGACTTTTGCTCATCTTACATTATATTCTCTCTCCAAGCAATTTCATCAGCTGACACATCTTCAGTTATCATGTCCATGCTGATGACTAACAAATCAAGCTCAGCATCATTAATTGTTCTACTAGCAATATTCTCCATCTGTCCTTCTCTCACATGATGTCATTTCAAGGTTTTATCAGCTTTAACTAAACTTGTATAAAAGAGCTAATCTCTTTCTTTACAAAAGCTTGCTATATCTTTGCTTTCCAAAACTAAATTTTGGATACTCATCATATCATGATAGTTTCAAAGTTTTTCCTTATATTGCTCTTAATAAAAGAAACTCACATGGCATTTTGGGATCCTGCTCTACTCAACATCCTCTTCCCCTCTTTGTCCAAACACACAGGGCCTCCTTTCAGTCCTTATAAAATGTTATAAAACCCTTTAAAAAACCTTTCCAATTTGTTCCTGTAACACCCTTGCCTCAATACTGTCTCATCTGAATTCTTCCACCAGGTCCCAGTTCTCTTTGGCATCAAATTTACATTTTTCAGTATTGCTTTTAAATGCCCATGTGACATATAAATCTACGTCTTTTTTTAAAAAAAATTAAACCCTGTATTAGGTAAATTGTATCTACTTACCAAGTTAGAAGAACTATCTGAGCTAGTTTTAATTTAGAACTAGTGAAATACCCCCAGCAACAGTGGTAGTGATGTATTGGCAGGATGTATTAGTTCGTGCAGAACTTTATGCATTTGAGGATATTCCTCCTGTTTGTCTGTATCGCTCTACAGTTCCCTCATAACATATTCTCTCATTAAGCTTGGTGCTTATTTATCTTTTGTACATTCTGCCAGTATTCGCAGCCTTGTTTCATTTGTTTGACAGTCTGTCATCTATATACCAAAAATGTAAAGTCTTTTAGCCGATTTAAGTTCCTTTTAAAACAATTCTACTGTTCATGGCATCTCCACTAACTTTCAGTGGTGTCTGTTTCTTCATCTTGAGACCAGGAGTTGCCAGACCAGCAATACTTCTTGAAAAAGTGCATCTGAGGTGTTACAGTAAATCAAACAGAGCTTAAAAAAATAGAATGCAGATCTCTGCTGCCTTCACCGGTGCTTCTGTCTATTGAACTGTCTTCAAAAGCTTCTTTGTCTTTCAGATCTTCTGTACCTGATGACAGCTCAGCAAGCTTACTGTGCCAAAGCGCCGCTGTTCTCTCCGCAGAGATAAAAGCGACTCAGAAAGACATTCAATAGAAAAACATCTCAGCAGTCTAATGCTTTCCCCTAGAAACTGGCACACGGTGTTTTCTAAAAACAGTGAAGTAAACTTTCTATAACTCCAAAGAATCGGCCTTTATGGCATTTCTTGCTGCAGGGGTGTGCAGTCCCTGCAATGTCATTGAGTGGGGCAGAAAACACAAGTGCCAGCCCAGGTGCAGGCATTTGGGCCCACTTTGGAAAGCACATCTGTAGCACAGACATGGGCAGCTTCATCCCCACGCGAAAATTGCAGATTTTGCTGTGCCATAGCCTTACCTCATCCTTTATTAGCTTCTTCATACAGACAGATGATGAACTGACACAGATTTAAGATGTCATGGAATTGATCAAGTTTTAGTAACAGCTGGGGGGAAAAAAAGCACTTCCCAGAGGGCAAACCGTCAGCATCTTCAGGACATGTTTAATAATCTCTTACCAGGTCTCTACACAATCAGCTTTCCACTTACCACTTTTCAGGCCACCTTCTGCTGCTGAAAGTGTTGCTGCTTATTGCGTTTTACTTACTTGATTTATTAATGGAAGTCTTCTTCCATTTAATAGAAGTTCGACTTCATTGGGAACAGTAACAAAAGCAAAAGGTTACTCGAGAAAAACACACAAGCCTTAATCTAGGACATAAAATAACATATTTTATTTTAAAACTATGTTCTATATTTACTGCTATGATCTTTTTGGACTATAGGATCTTACACACAAATAAATACATATACTTAATACATTACAGCCTTGATTATAATTTATATTAAAGCTACTGCCTACTCTCTTATTAATATAATGAAGCTTTAAAATAGCTGAAGCACCACTAGTATAAAACAAGATCAAAAAAAGATTAATACATACTGTTTCTATTGTTATATATTTACCTAAAGCCAAGCCTTAAAATTGTAGTACTTCATTACAAACCTATTTGCAAGATGAGAAACATGTTCCCAACCATTCAAAGGGATCTGAAGACATATGAATCATTCTCTCCTTTTACAGAAGCAAAACCTGAAGGTTCAGGGGACAGGAATGCAAAAGGTTAAGAAATAAATTAATTGCCAGTGTGAAAATATCAGCACAACACCCGAACAATGTCCTCTTCTTACAGTCTGAAAAGATTGAAAACACAGATGGACAAGCTCCAGTTCCCTTGTTTAACTATTGAACAAGAATATTTCATTCACTTTTAGGATTTTAAAAATATGTTTATGTTGCCATACCTTTGTAGCAATAAACAAGAAGCATGTAAGGCTGACAGCCATGCCAGGAACTGCATCAGAAACCTTAAAGACCCAGGTGTATCTGATTCCTCCTGATAACCCTGGGACTTCAAAGTATTTATCCAATAAGAAGACATAATCTAGTAATTCAAGGAAGACTGATTGCCACAGAAAATAACCCTAATAATTTGTGGAGTCCCTCTGAAAATAATCATTGTCATTGTGGGGATCCTACATTATTGTTTGTCTGGATCTAATTAAATTATGGGCATTTTCTGCTTGTGGCATAGGCTCCTCATTTGACAGCTATTACAGAGATAAAAGCTTAACTTGTGTAAATATTCCCCATGCAACAAAAATGTTTTTAATGGCAGAACACATTAATGCCCTTAAATTTTCATACCATTTTCATCATGTATTCTGTTTGACAATTATTTAACATTCATACTTTCAGCATGTCAGCATGAATGAATGTCTTTATGTATAATCAACTCAATCAGAAACATTTTCATTAGTACAACAAATATCCAGTGTATCAGAGATAAATGCTCCTCAATAGCATTAAAATACTGGGCTTGGGAGGCATATTCCAAGGTCTCTGGCAATTTTTGGCATGATGGCAATAGTTACAATCAGACATTTTTCTTTCACAAGAAATATAAGATTTATCTTTAACATCTACTGCTTCCTTTTTTTAAAAGTCCATGGAAGAATTTTTTCTTCAGGTAAGATGTTTCCAAAGTTACACTCTGTAACTTATAGCATTACACTATATTGTTCTCTCTTGTTACAGCATTAGTCAACTGATAAATGTTCTTATTTTAACATATCCAAGTCCTGAGTAAACTCATTCAAACTACAAACTAATGACCTACCTTTAAGAACTCAGATGTAATTAATTAATTTACTAAAGGTCATTTCTAAATGATGAATGGAATAATAATTCCCCTTTTTTTTTCTCAGTTGGATTTACTCATCAAATTCACCAAACCTCACACAGAAATGGAGTTCCATGTTCCCTTTTTCCCATCAACTCTTTTGAGATTGAAAAGTCTGATAGGAAACCAATGAAATGCTGGTAGTTGACAATTAGAAAGAAATTCTTCCATATTTGGAAAATTACAGGATATTTATTATCTGTGTTTATTTTGAACTGCTGAATACGGGAACAGAGCTGAACAAAGAAGAGATCTCTCACACAGGAGTGCTGGATGGAGTGTGTCATCTTCCAATGTACAAAGAAAAACAGATAATAAAGGGTTACTGTAGATTAGCACTGCTGCTGTGATTCCCTTTATAATCACGTTCATCATTTCCATATGGCTAGCAACCACTGAAGTATTTTACTCTAAAATATGTTACTGATTGTATTTTAATGCTTTTAAGGATAATCTGATATATTTCAGTTTCTATGGTAGGTTTTTACCTCCCTACCTCATGAGATTCTTGTAGGTGGCTCTCAAATCAAATACCGTGTCATATAACTCTCCAATACATTCCACTACAGTCTCTGTGCTACTCTGTACTACTGTCACGTAGAACTAATGAAGTCCAAGACAGAAAATCTGTTCATGCAAAAATCCCCAAAAGTCAAACCTACTGTACTCAACTGCCAAACATTAATTTATGGAAGGGTTATGTGTGTCACTATAGTTTAAGGAAGCAAAACTCATGTATACATTCAAACACCGGAACTAAGAATACCCAAGGGCCAACAGACTGTTTTGGAAATAGAGGAAACATTTTGTTTCACTTTTTAATCTAGATATAGTTCCTTTATATTTGTATTTTCAACTCCCAAAACAGCGAGAAGTTTTAAGGTGAAACACTTTCCAATCCTGGTAATTTCACAAAACTGAAAAAAGAATAGGACAGGTAAGAAAACAAAAGCACCCCTTCTACTGCAATCAGTTTCTCCAAGTTAAACAATTGCACTTCAAGTAACAAACAAGATAGTTTTCTCACTGAATGAAGCAGAGTTAAGTGTCAATTGCCAGCAGACAGATGCACTGACACAGCACTACCTTAGCAATAAAAAATTATTAAATTCACCTGTTCAGCGTATAACAGAATTTAATAAACTCTGTCCTCGTTTGCCTCTGGTTTTTCTTCTGAAATATTTTATTACTGTGTTAAGTTCATGATACAGACTTGAAGACTGGAACAGACAAAATGCAATGTGAATTTGCAGGTACTATGGTGACCAACATCTTGGAAAATAAATCCTTCAGAGTTTAAAGTTAATTCTTCTAAAAATTGTCTCTTGTTATTTGGACTGAAGTTCACTAATATATTTTATTTGGCATTGAACCTGATTTTAAAAGTTTCCTCCGTACCAAAATCCCAGCCTGTATTCCCTTCAGTGCCCTGTAGTTTACTGACTTCTCAGTTGTAGTGTTGCAATTATTTCTAAGGCTGCAGTCTGAAATGACCTATATTAAAAAAAAAAAGAAAAAGGTTTCTAGTTCTGCTCTGAGTAGTCTCTAAGGCATGCCAAATCTAGCTCCTTTAGAATAAAAGTCACCAGGAAAATACATCTTTCTTGCAGTAGCTAAACTGAACAAAGTAATTTGATCAGTTTTTCCCATATTGAGTTGCCATCTATTTCCTCTAAAATAAAGGGCATTACTTATCATGGCTGATTCTTGATGCTGCATTAGGCAGAAGGGGAAAGGAAGAAAGACAATAAAGTCTTAGGAATGTAAGACTCTTCTTTGGAAAATGACAAGCATAAGTATCATTTCATATCATATCATATATCATAT
>VWZG01008428.1:86044-97120 GCA_013396735.1 Grallaria varia | reverse complement strand
ACTATAACTAGGACAAATGCACACACAACCTAACAAGGCAATCAATCTGCAACACCCTAAATTTAAGCCTGGCATCAAACAGACAGGCAGAAGAACAAACAATTTTGTCAGCATGAGTTTTACACACAATATGCTTTTGACTGGAAACAAACTATTTTCCCTTTGTGGGCCTTGCTGTCCTGCAGAAAAGACAAGTGGCAGGGGCAAGAAGACAGCACAAATGACTGCTTAGAAAACATGCAGAGGCAGCCACTACTCCTCACCCTAACAAATCAATGTACCTATTTAAACTTTGCTGAGATTGTTCTTCCCACGTGAATCTCCAAAATAAAGCCACCATAGTTCTATGACTAAGCTTGAGCAGTAGAAAACCATGAGATAAAATGGCAGAAGGGGGAGAAAAAACCAAATTAACTATTACTACTATTGGAAAATCACAGCTTTGGATGGAAGGAAATTTTTCTGTTCCCATCTTGCAGTGTTAGTGGAACAGCACAGTGTGTGATGCTGTGACATTCAAGTGAAGTTATAAGGCCATTCCTCAGATGTAGAAATAGATTTGTCAGTGGCCCTATTGGATTTATAGGGGAAATTAGAGAGGTGACCTTTCTCCTTAATGAATTTTCTGTTAAATGTCTCACTTCGGTAGAAATGTTACAGGAGTAAATCCTATGCTCCAGTGAGTCAGTGCTCTGTAGACTGTGTGGCAGCTTCAATCCTTTTGTCTGGGTTCAGAAGTGATGTCCAGAAACACAGGAGAGGTGCCTGCTTTCCTATGAGATCTGCAGGATGCAGCTTGCCTGGTGAGGGGATAGGCAGTGCTGGAGGGAAGGGGCAGGCAACCCCTGTCACGCGGCTTGTGGGGGCTTTAAGTAGCATGTGTCTGAGACAGACTGATGACCGCTGGGTACTTCGAAACTGAATTTTAAGAAAAGCTATGCATTGCCATCTTGCCAATAAAGATGCAAGGTAGATGAAAGCTTTTTTTGTTTTCACAGAAATTGACTAAATGCTCTGTTTCATTTCTTGTCAAGGCATGGAAAGGACAACAAAAAAGAACAGGAATTGCTTTTAGGAGCAGGTTTTGTGTTAGTGTCATTATGAGTCAACACTTCATTCCGAGTATCTTTGTATCAGATTCTACACATAATGTAAATGTAAGGGTAACTCTGCTGCTTCCAGCTCACAACTGAAAAGTTGTTTTGACCAGGTTCTCAAAGATGCTGGAGGAGTGCTGAGCAGTGGACCAGGTCTTTGTGGCTTTGACTCTTGGTGAAAGGGGATAAAACCCCTTCCTCAGCCCTCAGGTAAATGATTACATCAATTCAGGTCTGGCTTTAAGGTGCTGGGATACCATGGCAACATTAGTTTTCCAAGTGAATAGAAAAACCTTTTGATTCAAGGAGCAAAAATCAATAAATCAGGTAGCAGTTTGGAAGGTGCAAGTGGAATATCAAGGGAATCTGTGCATGTGCCAGACGTGTTCATCATCTCCTGACATCCTTAAAGAGACCTGTTCTCCTGATCTGCCACGGCAGTTCAGACGCATCAAGCATTGTGCCAAAGTTCTGTCATTGGTGTTTAATCAAAGCAGCATTTCTTAGATTCCCCTACCTCAGTTTATTTCGGTATATGGGTAATGGCTGGACTCAAAGAGAAGTCTCAATAAGGTTCTTTTTTAACTTAAATGATTCTATGATTCTATGAAGTTGAGCTACAGCTGGGTGCCCACATAGCATCTGCAGAAGGTTTTGCTACTGAAAAGCAAGAGCTTGTGCATAAGCCAAGTGGATTTGGTTGCTAGATTTCACGAGGGAACTGCAGTGAAAGGTTCAGGCCTTGCCTGAGAAGAGAGAAGGTGAAGTAAACAAAACCCAGGCTCATATGCGTAAGCCAAAGTGCAGTTTGTTTTCCTGTTGTGGGAGACTGCTCTGAGGCAGTGTCCCTAAAATGGCTCAGAATTGGCAGGTGCTGCTGGGACTGTGACAAAGCAGCTATTAATCCTTCTTGACTGTTTGTTACTAAGTGTGTTTGTTGCTGCATATTGATGGAGCTGTTGTTAACCAGGGGTAGCATGGCCACAGCTGAAAGGGAACCATGTAGACATGAGGCTGTGTGAAGGTGTCTGTCTCCTGAGTGCAGGAGCTGCTGGGCCAAAGGACAGCTGGATCACCTGGGAGAGCCTCACAGCTCAGATGTGCTGACTGACACTGTGAAGGTCAACGTAGTGAGTTTTAAGGAACAGACCTGCAGTTTCTAAGTACTGGAAATTGTTCTGTAGACTCCTCTGCATTCAGTTACATTCTCTACCATTTGCCTTGGAGATCTCTTTAGGATTTCTTAGTGCAATTAAAAAGCATTTCTGCTCAGGTCTCAAAAAGAGATCCACTGAAATCATAGTGTGTTTGTAAGAGATTTACTTGGCCCTTGAGGTCTTGCTTAAAAATGAAAGTTTAATTATGTGAATCCTTTCCCTAGAAGCATTACCATCTTACAAGCTGTTTTATGGGGTGCCAAATACAACAGCTAGAACAGCGATGATTTTGGGGGGGTATGTGTGTTAGTAAGTCAAGCTTTGCCATAACCTTTCAAAAGGGAATACAAGGAGAAGTATTGTGTGAAGGTAAGTGTTTTTGCAGATTTCTGTGTTTTCCAGATGTGACGCTTGCAATGCATTAGGTCAAAGTAAGTAGAAAAGAGTAGTGTGTTTACAGTAATTAACTTTTTAAAAATTTATTTCTTCTGTCTTTTCCCTTTCTTTTTCTGTCTTTTCCACTTTCTTTTTATATATTTGGTCTATGATGAGGATCAAAAGCAAAATTACTCTTTACAACCAGACTCAGCAGCCTTTGTATTCTGTAAAATGAATCCATGAATGATTAAACAGTTTTAGCACTGCTTGCTTTTTAAGTAAGAGTTGTGAAATAAAAGCAAGCCATAGTACTGCCATGTCACTGAAGCAGGCTGCATGAGTGAACCTCACTTTGGCAGAATATGTTCTATATTTAAAGTGCCTGTCTCTATGTAATATGATGAGTCCCTTAAGAACTACCTTCTGCAGTTGCTCTGTGAATTGCACTCCCACTGGAGTCAAGTACATCCAGGCAAACTGGATTATTAGCTGGAGATAAATGGGCCTAGGGAGCACTTAACTGCAGGAGCAATGATGCTCATGCCCTTCAGCTAAGTATAAATGCCAGATCTTTAAAAAGCAGGAGGTATAGAGGAAGGAGGTTTCAGTTCTGAACATTGTCTGCTTCCTTTAACAGGCTTTCTACTAAGTATAATGGGATGAATCATAAACCTTAATATTCATGTAGAATGAATCTTTAGTTTTGAAGACAATGAATTTCAGAAAATGTTACATTCTTTATAGTGATTTTGAAATAAAAGGAGTAATTGTTTAGGACAATCTTCTTTAAATTGTATTGGTAGTTTAATTGTACTGTAGGTATAACATGTATGATCAAGGCCAGCAGAGAACAGTTAGCATGCTTTAAACTTCAAAACTTTGCAATGATATTTTTAGAGTATCAGAATATGCAGAATGGAAACAGCTGGATTTATTTGTTTCCTTGCAGTTTCATGGTGGTAAGACGTGAGCCCCAACAGAGCTCTGTGTGGTCAGCAAAGTCTGCAAGGAACTGAACTGCAGTGGTCATGGCTGGCCTTAGTGGGGGGTCGTGCATATAACACCATGTAATGGGCAGAGAAAACAAGAGAACGGGGGTTTTTTTGTTCGTTGAGGCTTTTTAGATTCCTTGTTTAAACCTGGAAAGGGGAGGGGATACCGTCTGATAGAAAATAAAAAGTAAAAGCAAGCATTTCCTACCTGCTCCTAATCTGTCTGTTTTCTTTAGGGAAAAAAAAATGAAAATCAGAAAGAAAAATTAATTAGAAGAATAGGTGGAATTAAAGCTCTCTTTCCTGTGAGCAGACTTGAAACAACACATGAAATGCAGCAAAATATGGACAGAAAAAAATAAGTTCTTTGGATAAAGAAGACGACTACAGTGTAAGGGAAGCAGTTGTTCTTATACAGAACAAGGAGGATCTCCCTCATTTGGGAGAAGAGGGAGATAAATGAGCTGTACAAATGGAAACAAAACAGTCACATTTAATGTCATCAACACCACTCCTTCTGTCATCATAGGTCACCAGGGGCCTCGAATTTTATTTGTTGCTTTGGTCAATGTTTGTATATTCTCAGTTAATGCTTCTAATTTAAATCTATATATAGCAAGTGAAGGTGAAAGTCCTGTCATCTTGGCTGGGAATGAGGGAAGGTGGACCTTTATTCACATTAGTGGGAAGTTGTTCATAGTGGAGACCAGTAATGTACATTGCTTGAAGAGAAATGCCATTTGCTTGTTTACTTGGCTGTCTAAAAATAAGACTGAATGAGCAGCAAAATGCACATGCTCTCTACAGATCCTCATCTCTGTGCAGCGGCAGAGCTGCTGTGCTGGGATAAACTGTTCCCGTGTCCAGCAAGATCTACTGAAAGAACAAAGAAACTAAAGACAGTGCTCCTACTGATGCTTTTATTCCAAGATGGATGAGTGGCTATCCATCAAAAGGCAACCACAAACTCTAAATGGACATTTTTTAAATTTAATTTTTTTAAAAAATTGCTTTGCTCCTTGGAGCAAGAAAAACTAACTCCGAAAATAGTTCCTTGTAGAACATTACTTATGAGCTGAGTGCTTGTAACTACACTTGGTCCTTTGAGGTAAAGGATGTGGCTATTGCCAGTTGCTTGGTGTTTTACAGAATGAATCATATTTCCTTCCTTGGGATTCATTAGAAATGCAAAGCATTTTTGAGACTTATCATTGTGTCTGGGAGTTCTTTAAAATCTTCAGGAGGAGGGCTGGACTGTAAATTCAATGTATTATGAAGAATCATTGAAAAATACAGTTTCTATATACAATTTAAAACCATAGGAATCATGTATATAGTCATGTGTTATGTCCTGATCTCCCTGTGTTGTGCCCCCCTTATGCCCCCTCTCATCACCCTTCCCCAAAGAAACAGGGAAATTGGAGTCTATTCTTAAAAATGGTATGAGAGAAAAGTTTGAGAAATGATCAGGCTGAGGCAAATTCAGAGATTTCATGTATTGAACAGGATCCCAACAATGTGATGGGTTCACTGTAAGATAGCAGGGACCTTAGAGCTGCCTCCTAGTAATGGCTCTGGAGGAGAAATAGTGACAACCTTCTGTGTCACTTGCAAAATTGAGAGCCAAGACACCATGAGGCTGCACAAGATCCTAAGCTGTGTGAGGAGAGCTCCAGGCTGTCTATGTAGAAGTGTAGGGGTTTTTGTCTTGTTTACTGTTACATGGCCATGGCAGTAAAAAAAGGTGGCTGTGCCAGTATCCATGATGATCCTAAATTAGCTCTTGCCTCCTTTTGCCTTGAAACACCATGAGGAATCTGTCTCGCCTGTTAAAATAAATCCACTACAAGTCTGGACAGGCAAAAGGTAGATAGATGACCAGCCAACATGGAAGTGGATATAGGGAGTTCCCTGTGTCCGAAGGTCAACACAACACTACTCAGTTACATGGAGGAACTGTAGTCTTTGCAGGTTCTGACATTACTGTACACAGAGGATTTAGTGTGGGGATCTTATCCCATGCTTTCCAGACAAGTGATACTGAAGTTTCACTGCAGTAGGCAAGTGCAGCTTATGTGACCGGCTACCCTTACTAGGCACCATACTTGTACATGTGTGATGAGCTTATATTTACTGTGATATCCACCTGTTCCTTAAGTACTGATCCTTAAATGAATCTCAGGTGGCTTGCCTAGTTTGTCAAATTGCTGACCTGACTGATTTGTCTTGGTTAGCTCCATATTGTCTTTTAAGAGATGATTTGTTCTATCATTGGAAGAGTCAAAACACCTTGAAAGAATATGGAGTAGAGCCTGCTAGTAGTAAAGCTTTTGTTCACATAGCTGGCTCAAGTGGTGTTGCTGTGAGATGTTGACTGATGGAGCTGAATACCATGATGGTTCTGAAGAAGGATTCACAAGTTCTTTGATTTGATTTGAGGCTGCCTGGAGACCCAATAACTGGAAAGGGTTCTTCTCTCTGCTGAACTTCCACACAGCAGACACACAAAGTGTCTGTCCTGTTTGGTCAAAACCTGAAACTGTGGTAAGAATTATTTTTTTTTAAAGTGATGACACTGTAAATGAAGCGGACAAGGCTGTAGCTCCCTCCTGTCAATAGGTCTTTCATTCTTTACTTTTCGCAATTTTTTCACAGGGCAGTGAGTGTGCAGATCATGTCCATATCCAGCCCTTGAAGTTCTGCTTCTCTAACCAACATACAAACAGCAATTTCTGTAATGCAGAAACTAGAAGCAGGCAGGAGGGAAATTACAGGTTGTGTGGATCACAGTAACATGTTTTATATTTAGTCTTTCATTTGCTTCCATCAGTCCAGATCCTCTTAAGTTCTGCCTGTTGTTTCCCTGCACTAAGCTCAAGG
This sequence comes from Grallaria varia, assembly GCA_013396735.1. Taxonomy (NCBI): domain Eukaryota; kingdom Metazoa; phylum Chordata; class Aves; order Passeriformes; family Formicariidae; genus Grallaria; species Grallaria varia. Next base: position 90,616 of record VWZG01008428.1, on the reverse strand, counting down.
GCATGAGCAGATATTCAAGTTGGTGATCAACTTCTAATGAAGATTAGTGTCCCTGCAGCTGAGATAGAGCAGTTGCCTGGCAGTACCCAAAGATGTCAAGGTCAGAGGGAATTGCATTGACCTAGCTAGAACATCAGGAGCATCTCTGAAAAAAAAGTTTGAACAGGGGACTATGCAATTTGGAGCAAGAGTCAGCACAATTCTTGGTCAGTTGTATTCATGGTTAACAGCCCTCACTACTGGTTTGTCTCAACTGGTTTGTCTGTGCTTGTGTGTGTTTTTTATTCTGATCACCAGATTTTCTTTGTAAGATACCTCATTGCACTGCCCTGCCTCTGCTGGCACTTAGTATTTTATTTGTGCTGGTCAGGAACCTGCCAATAACAGAGCTATGTTATTCAGACACTAAAAATAATTCTGTTTAAACTTTTCTTTATCAAATAAAGTGGATTGTCTTCCCAGTGCCCCTCCTTGTCAAGTATGTTTTTTCAGTTCTTGACTTAATCTCTATAGGTCTTCTGGGTACTCTGCTTTTCAAAATATTTGGTGGATAAGGCATGACAATAGCAATGACAGTCACTTTTAGGGATGAAATGTTGAGCTGCCCCTTAACTCCTGTACAAAGAAACTGAAACCCCAAATTCACCAGACTGAGTGAAACAGCTTGTCTGAAAGTGCAAAAAATCTAAATGTTTAACAGTAGGTTAGTTTGAGCTACTTGCTTTAAAAATAAAGTTTAAAGAAACCCCCAAACAAACAAACAAAAAAAACCCCAAAACCTCTGTTCCACTCCTTTAACAGTTTGAAGTTGTCTGTACTTGCCATAGTCTTGCTGCCTGGATGATAACACTGAAGGACTGACAGAGAGGAGATAAAAGTATCACAGGTAGCCTCAACGCCCTGCTGAAGTCTTTTAAGTGAAAGTAATAAAGCCAGAAAAAGGTCTAGTGTTTGGGTTTTGTGTGCTTTTTTTTTCCTTCCCAGGCTTCCTTGGTCCTCCTACTTAGAAAGTAATCAGAGACACAGAAATGAGGTGAAAGATTTCACAGGCAGAGACAGATTTTTGAAAGACAGAAGAGGAGACAAGGAGTTAAACTTCCAGTGCTGGTTTTCTTCCAGGGTATTAAAGATATTCCCTGCCTGATTGCAAGGAAAATGCAACTGTGGAAAGGCTGAAAAAGTAGATTATACTGGTATTTTATAGGGGAATTTATTTCTGGCAAACACTGAGGCTAGGATGGAATAAGGCCTTTGGCACAGTGTTTCCTGGGGAGATGTAATCCTGCAAGCATAAGTAAGATGCCTTTGGTTTGCTTGCAAATAAACATTAGCCTTGCTTCAGCTGGGCATCCGTAATGGACTGCTAAGAAAGTGAGGGAAGAGAGGTGTTTTCTTCTTTGTGTTCCATGTGGCATATAGAGTTTGTTGATCAAGAACATGGTATCCATTAAACAGAACAGCTTCTGGAGGGCTTAACCTCATGGACCAATGCTTTAGTACAGCACTGCTAACAAGGTCAAGCCAGGACTGTATAGATCTCATCTTTTTTCACTTTTAACAGGTCACCAGTTAAGGATTGGGTCACCAACTGAAGTGTGATTTGCAGGAATGAACACAGAAACAACTGACCACTAAAAGTGCATTGAATTTGGCTTGTCAGACCCAAATAAGGTCTGACGTATCCAAGCGCATGTGATAGATGGGAGTTTGCACATCAGCAAATCATCTGAGAAGTCACAAACATTTTTGTTTGGCTGAAGAGCTGCGCTGACTTGGCTTCTGTAGAGGTGTGAGAAAATCTCTCAACTTATTGAAATTAGAATAAAAAACACAAGTCCATGAGACAAAGAAATATAGCAAGTAGGAAAATTTTACTTATGACATGTGCCGGACGCTCAAGATTACACAGGTCCCCAGAGCACACCTTTAAGTTCAAATTTCGCTCTTTTAAGGTCTCAAAAATCACTCCCCATTTACATAACAGGAGAGGCGTTTCCACAACATGCCTTCCTATGTTAGTAAGGGACCCCTAACATCTACACCCTTGGATTGCTGAGTTTCCCTGTCTCTGATCCGCAGTTCCCTGGCATCAGCTCCTACCAGGAGCTGATACCTTACAACTTCACGACACACATTTATATGTTAGCGTGCTGGTTTAAAAGTAAACCGGCAGGAGAAATGAATCCAACTCAAAAGAGTTTAGAAATCAGAGCTACAGTTCAATAAAAAGATTACAATAGATACACTGATACAAAGGAAAATTGGTTTTAGCCCTCAAAACCCAGTTGTACAACCCAGCCCCCTGGGGCACAAACAGTATGGTGCTCACCAGCCCCTCTGCTGAACACCACGTGGTCCCACTGAGTCCAAAGCAAAAAGAAAAGGAAAACCTGTTTTCCTTCCAGATGGTTGGTGATCGCAGTCTGGTTGAGAGTGGTCGTTGCAGTCCTGTTGAGGTTCTGGGCCTCCTCTCAATCTGATGAGTGAGTGAGTGCCCCAAGTCCCAAAACCCCGAGCTTATATATGCTTGGGTTCAGATAGGAACACCCAGTACCTCCCCCAGAGTGAGGCATTTCACAATGGGCAATTTACTCAGTGAGTCACATGATATTTTGGTGTACTTGATGGCCCATTAGCAGACATGACCCCTCAGGCTGGGTGTGAAGGTGTTAATGATTCCCAGAGGGGAGTTATCACACCTGAATCATTGGTGTGAAGACAGGGAACCCTCTTATCTCTGTTTTCTCAGGCATCCAGTTCATAGCCTGAGGTGTCAGGCGTGTCCTGGGCAGCTGTTGCAAACAATGCATCATTAACAGTTCATGATAAATGGCAGAGAGGGTATGGAATACATAGTTCCAGTTACATTCACACAGTGATAAACTGGTCTCAGCCACTATAACTAGGACAGTTAGAAAAAAAAAAACCACCCTATAGTCTTTTACCCTTGGATTAGTGACATCTTATACAATTTATTTTGCTTGTAATAAAACCCATATCTTTATTTCTCATAGAGGGTGTTATCTTTGGTTTCAATACTAGTTTGACTGGGCCAACCTTATTATTGTAGAAACTGTTTGGGGTTTTTTTGTTGTTTTGGGCTGGTTCTTTCAGAAGTTTTTATTTTATTAGAAATGCATCAGGTTTCACACAACTGTCATTGTCCTAAAAAGTCACATTTAATCTAGCAGTATTATTCTGTGTATACTGTGTCAATATTGCTTGTCTTGCTCCTTCCCTGCCACACACAGCAGTCCAGTTTCATATAAGCAAGAGAGAAACTGAGAGTAAAATTAGTGAGTGGCCCCAATGAACATCAAGTAGTGCAAGACCATTAACTGATGGAGTAGCAGGGCTTGCTGTTCTTAAAATGCCACAGACTCATAAAGGGATGTTGTGTCCAAAAGATGTGCTCACTTAGCCTTTTAAATTTAATTTAAATTGTTGGGGATGTAAATAACTAAGCTGCCATCAGTCCGAGTTGAAGATCTGAAACAGCTCTATTAGCACTGCTCTGCAGGCGGTCAGCTGCTTTGTTTCAGCTGATTTACTCTGTCAATGGTAGATTTGTTTTGTTTCTGGATCCTTGAAGACAGCTCAATTGCCTGTAATTTCCAAGGTGATTTTGTCTGTTGGAAAATGTTTTGCTACATCAGAGACCTTTAGTGCATAGTCAAGGATTGTCAACAGTCAGAAATTGAGTGAGAGCTCAAGGAGAACAAAAATAAATACAAGTGTAGTGGTTCAAAGTTGATCTCTAGATGACAGAGATCTTGAAAGCAAGCAGCATGGTATTCATTCAGTGGAGGAGGGAAAAGAGATTCAAAGTTGATATTGAAACATGTTAGTAGACGGATATTAAGAATTTAGTATTTAGTAATCAATTGCCACCCACTTCCATACTTCGATAAAAGCCTCACCTCAACTTGCTTACAACTTCAGCTTTTAAAAAATTGAAGAAATATCTGTTGTGTGCCAGTTCTGTCTTTTGTGGTGGAAGAGATGTATCCAAAACATTAATGTCTTGCCAGTGTATGCATATCTTTATGGACGACTAAAACCATGCTAGTTATAAGTATATGTTTGTTGAAGGTATAGATATTTGACCTGGTGTCTCAGTTTAAAAGAAACTAAGATGTCTATCACAGAAAGTGAGGAACCCTTCTGGACTCGGAAAGAGGTCTCTTCCCAAAAACGACCACAACCTTTGAAATTAAGAGACTTTAATCATAAAATGTATAGAAAAAGGATAACAGTTCTTTACTACTAATACATGCACGTATAACCAAAACCAGAACAAATAGCAACACTGTAACCAAAACTTTCAAACAAACCAAGTCCCATCTCTGCCCCTTCGGTGCAGCTGTACGTACAGATAGCGGGAGGCGATGCCCCGCCTCGGGTGGCCGCGGTGAGCCTTTCACGAGCTCGGGTGAGGCGAATACGGGGGGCAGGGAAAGACGCTGGCTCCGAAACCCCCGTGAGAATGGCGGCCACGGGGACGGAATGAAACCTTTCCCGTGGGCAGTGCAGGGACCCTCTTCTTTGTTAGGAAAAAACACTGTGGGGTGG
>VWZG01008428.1:41118-86022 GCA_013396735.1 Grallaria varia | reverse complement strand
ATCCCGTTGGAATGCAAAGCTATTGGCCATTCCTTTGTTTAGGCTTCAGACAGCTGGCTCTGGGAGCAGGTACTGGGGGGCTGGGCTTCAGCCAGCCTTCTCTGCCTGGCTCTCCAACTCCCACACCTCTGTGTTAGGGACAGAAAAAATATTCCATGAGAAATTTTGAAACTATAACAACTGGCTTATGTTCAAAATGAAGCTGAATTAGAAATTCAGCTGGTTTATTAGAAAGGGCAGCCAAAACCTTTTCTTCCTCTGTTGGAAGTAATCTTGGCTGTAATTTGAAGACATTATTCGGGGGACAAAGTATGGAATCAGACAGTGTTATTCTGTACCAATGAAAATTGATTGATTTAAGAATGTTTATGAATGCCTTCTGAAGTGTTGTTATAATTGTCACTTAAGCTCTTGTTTATTTTTCACAGACATGTTAAAACATGCGTTTTACCTGAGTTTTGATTAAGGTAAAAAACAGATAAAGGCAATATGCAAGAGAATTTTTACAGGTACTAAACCCAGATTGTGGTAGAATTAACTTTGCATTGTACAGAGACTTCCCTTCAATGATTTAGTGCAGCTTATTAGACATTGTTGGTTAGCAAAGGGACATCCTGCAATGCAAGCAAATTCTGTCACTTTTGATGTTCAGTTTGGAAAAAAATGTCATGCCGACCTTAGTAGCTCTCTGGAGCATCCTGCTGTGTTAGTGGGCTGATGTTGTCAAGCTGGTTCTAGGCTCCCATCAGTTAAAGAAGCAAGGACTGTCTCTGAGCTGATCATGAAAACAGCCTTGGTCAGAAGGGAAAGCTTTCTGTTATACAGAGATGATTTTGTAGATGGCAGGTTTGATAAGATAATTACCTCTTTTCTGTCTGTACTCAGTTGTGAAACTGTGATTCATCTTTTCTGTTTTCAATGCTTCTCTGTCACCATTGTATGTAGACTGAGTCTAGGAAACTTGGATTTACATGCCTAGCTTCTACAGTCTGATAGGTGAGATGAGCTCTACCTCTCCTCTAGCATAGGACTAGTTTTGTGCAGTACAAGACAAGATTTTTGTCCTCGAAGTTTGAATTGCTGGTATCCCAGCTTCCTTCGAGATATATCTATGTAATATAGGCAGACATCTCCGTTGTGGCTTGAGGCTGTTGTGTAGCTGTGCTGTAACCTTTCCATTAATCAAGGACTCAGTGGGCTGGTGGGCTGCAGCAGAGTAGTTGAGGAAAGGATCTTGGCCAAGTACGAGAATTAGGACACAATCATAGTGTGAATGATTATGTTTAGATTATTGCCAGTACAGTATATAAAACTGCCAATGCAGCATCTAAATAACTTTGTGATTTATTACAGTGGATTACAGTATCTAAAAGCTTACAAAATAAGGAAGTTTGGCTAGAAATGTACAGATTTACAGTCTTGGCTTTGCAGAATTCACAACTACAAAGCAACAAAGCACCCATGTAGCTAATTCAGATTTTAGCTCTGTATTTATCAGGATCTTAGTGCTTTTAGTCACTCTTCCAAAAGTGAGTGTTCCCTGTTTTCACTGCTAAAGGAAGCCACCCAGAATCTGCTGGCAGCTTCAGGACATCAGTTTGCCCAGATTGCCTCATCTCCACAGCAGCATTTTATACCCTTTTGCAACCTTATATGCACCAGTGTCAATCCAAACGTCACGACTCCCCCATCCCTGGAATGCTTTCATTATGTAAGCCTCCAGACAGTTTCTCCTGCAAATGCCCACCTGGTGTTCTTGTCTTAGGACAAACCACATTGCCCAGAAGACTGGAAAGGAAGAGAGGTGTTTCTGTGAGTAGGGAAGGAATGCGCCAAATACAAGACTATCTTTCCTTGACTGTCTTTCATCACTCTCACGGGGGTCACAGATGAGACTGACAAACTGCCCCAGTTGTGTGTCTTAGTGAGATGGGAAACAAAGTCAGGCTGACGAACAGATGTGCGCTAGGAAGCTGTGCCCCTAAGAGAGAATGATGTGAGTAAAACTAAGTGCCACTGTCAGTGTGTGAATAAGCTGAGAAGTCTGTGATTTGTGAGAGTAGGTTTTACAGTAGAAAAGCATGAGGAAGTGGAACTGGTCTGGAAGCTATGACAAGGGCAAGGAAATGGGACACTTTTGAAACTGTTATGTTGATTTGGGTTGGAAAGAGTTGTCATGTTTTGTTATGCATTACTTACAGGAGATAAAAATCAAATTGCTTTAGACTAGCACATTCATACCAAGTAGAGGTTTTAAACCAATAGGTCTTTCGGGGGACCTATGTGAAAGTGCCTTTCCCCGCAGAGCTCAGAACTGGAATAATTGGGTCGTGGTAACTTTTTAAGCAAAGCTGGAATCATTGATATTTATCAGGGGACCTGAGAGATTAAGCCTATGATTTGCATTGGCTTTCATTTTTTTTTAATCTTCAGACTTTTTTTTTCTATAGGGAACATGCAATAATTAAACAGAAGGAAACAACAGTTCTCGCTTTCATAAGATGATTTTATTTCTAATGTGTTTCATGTTTCATTTCAGTTTTTTCAGTCTCTTTATTCTTAGTGCATTCTGTTTCAAAGTAAAGCAGTCTTGAGCAAAACTCAAACCCTTGTTTTTTAAAAGGAGGAGAGGGGGAAGTAAGTACCATGTCCTGCAACACTGTTTTTGGTTAGCCATGGCTGTCAGTCAAACTCTCACCCAGCTGCTCAGGCCCTACCTCCTTTCCTCACCAGGACTGGAGGACAAAATAGGAGGAACAGGAAGGAAAGAAAAATAGTGGTATCTGATGAAGACAGGGAAATCATTTGGCAATTACTATTACAGGCAAAACAGACTCATCTTGTGAAAAAATTATTGAACCTATTGCAACTTTAAATAAAAATAGAAGTATTAATGTGGGTTGTGGGAAACCAAATGGCAAACATTGAAACAACCTTGTTCCTCTCCCTTCCCCAGGCCCATTTCTTCACTTGCCTCTCCTCTCTTTTCCCAGCCCCCCTTCACCTTCCAAATCCCAATTAATACAGGGGAATAAGGGCTTATTGGTTGGTATTCAATGACTTCTCTCTGCTGCCCATTCTTTGTTACACTTTTCCTCTACTCCAGCATCTGCTTTTTGTGGCTCACAGTCCTTCAGGAATATCTGCTCCAGCATGATCTCCTCTACAGGCTAAAGTATTTATATGTACAATGCTCTTTCCATCTATGGACCAGCTTCTGAAATACCACTTATATCACAATATGTCCCTGTGAACAGGATAGTGGGAGGCTTTGGGGAATTACATGAACATTTTAATAAACCAGAGTTATCCACAAAAAATTAATCATAATTAAACAAAACCAAAAAGTGGGACTTGGAAGCAATTATGTTTAGTCATATGGAATACATAATAGATTTTCCTATGCTACTAAGGATTAATAAAGCCCAGAGCTTAACATGTCACTTGGTATGGTTAAAATACCTTGCAGTTCTAGAACAACAACAGAGGACATAATTACTATGCTTCAGGTCATAAGTCAAAGACTACTCCAGATAAGAAATATTATAGTTTGCTAGTATTTTATCTAATTGTAGGATTTTTTGCCTTGCCGCTGAAGTAGTTTATTGTTGGTTACACAGACAGAACATAGATCATGCCCGAAGCTCTCATGAGTTCTGACTACAACTTTTCTGTGTCTCTACTGTATTGCTAAATTTTTTGGTTGATAGTCTAGGTTTTATATCTACAAAGATAAGTTAATAGAGGGGGTATTTTTCTAATAAAACCCAGTATTTCTCCAGTGCCAGTTTTGCAGTTGACTCAAGGAAGGTATTGAGATTGTTGATCACTTGAAAGTAAAGACAGCTCTATAGTTAGCATGCATTGAGGTAAGGACTGGCTTACATCCTCTATAAATATTTAATTAACAAAGAAAATAGGATGAAGCTGTTACAATACAAGTGACTTCCTGTATCTGATTACAAAAAGGTTTCTCTATTTGAAGCCTGATCTATTTTAACAATATTAAATAAGTTGCCTGGAGCTGTTCATTTCTCAGTTACAATGAAATAACCAAATTTGAGTGTTCAAAATTCTAGAAGAGAGACAAAATGCTCCCCTTGGTTTGCAGTTGTTATATGCTATTTGCAATAATCTTTCTCAAGGTGCCTACATTTATTTTCCTTTTTTTGGCATGGTTTTGTTTTCATAATTACATTTTGCTTGCTACGTTTCTTGTTCACGTAACTGATTTTGTGAAATTTTAGTGATGTGTAGATTTTAGCACTGTGATTTTGTGTTTTTACAAGCTGGAGTCTATTTCAGCTTGAAAAATACCATGAAAAGCCTGTTTTATCCGGTCTGACTTTGAAGTCTAGAGTTGCATGATAACAGCCTTCTAACAGTCACAAAGGTGCAATAGGGCAGATGAGATTACAATCGGAAACTCATCAAAGTAAATTGATGTGCTTTTTTGATCCTGGACATTGCTGTTAGCTGTCTTCAGCTACAGAAGTAGAAGTGGTGCTTGAGGAAAGGTGCAAGGCTCTTTTTCAGCTTGGACAAGCAATAAAATTAATTCTGCTGGAATGGATGGAAAAAATGATCACCCAACAGCTAAGCCTGAAGATGAAGGAAATGTAAGTAGGTGACTTAAGCATTCTTGATTTTATGTGCTTCTTGACAGTATTAGATCTCTTGTGATCTGATCCTCAGGTATTAATATTATGCTTAGATTTGGTATCATTTTCTATTTTATATCTCAGTCTGAAAATATCGGCATATGTTTGTGTATCTTTAGATTGCTAATAATATGTATTTTTAGGCAATTTAAATAACAGACATGTCAGTGTGACAATATAAAAAGCTTATATTGGTGTCATGGTAGTAGGTTTTTCCAAAAAGTAGTCAATTTCTGGACAAGAAAGGCAAAGTGTTTTGCTTTTACATGAGAAGATACATCAGGGGATTACTGGGTGTCAACTCATGACAAAGAAGTAATTCAATAATTTAGTGTGTGGTGATAGTCAAATTCCAGCTTCAGATGGAAACCAATTCTAGAATACAAGAACTAAGTTGCAGTAGAGAGGAAAGCTGAATTAAGAATTATGGTCTTTATTGAGGAGGGGAGCAACTTAACTTTGCCTTTGTTTTCCTTACTATAAAATGTCTATGGTAGACTAATATAACTAAGGAAATACTGATAATGTAGCACACAGCGTTCAGTGTTCCATGTAACAGAGAACTTTGCCATGTAAACTTTAATACACGAAGTGCATTTAAAAACAAAAAACAAACAAAAAACATTAGAATTGCAGTAACAGAAATGAAGACATTAGTTGTTACAAGTTCATACTTTTAGTCCAGTGATGTCAATTTAGTGCACTTTTTAATGGTCTGTGAGAGAATCTAATTTTTAAGAGGAAATATGCCTGGTTAGGTCTATAGCTGCCAAAAGAAGTGACATGGGAAAACATAGATATAAATATTATTGGGGGAATCTTGATCAAAATGGCCCAAAGTTCAGATGTCAGAACTGAGCTGCCTCAAGCTGTCCTATTGGACACCTGAGTGTATGTGGGAATTTCATGTGACAGTGAAGAACTTTAAACAAACAAACAGGCAATTTGATTTTCATCCTCAAAGAGACATGTACTTGATAAGATTTTTTAAAAGTACAGAAGATGGGTAAATTGAGTGGAAAACACACAAAACAAGTGCAGTTAATTACCTAGATGGAAGATATAAGTGAAATCTTCCAGTTCTGTGTTTTCAATATTTGTTTGAGGACATTGCACAGGGTACTGCTGGGTCTTTTTATTCTACTTGCTATTACTTATTGCCAAGTTTTCTTTGCATATCCTCCATTCAGAGGTCAAAGACTGCTATTTGTTGTATTTTACTATGGGACTAGTAGCATAGTTCTGGTGATGTTTCTTATGCTCCATCTCTAAGGATACGCAGAGCTTTCTTCTTGAAGGCATTACTTGTGCATAATATCAGAAAAATGTTAGAAAAATTAATGTTGATGGGGACTTCTGAATTTTTTAGGTTTTTTTAAAAACCAGAGCTAACAGTAAAGCCAAACGGATTTATTTGGACATTGATCCACTGGGTTTTGAATACCTCTAGGGATGGAGGTTCATTGACCTCTCTGGGCATGGCTTACGTGCATGGGCTTCATGATGAAATACATTCTTCCACCTCCCCAGTCTGCTGGAATTTCCCCTGCTCCTATATGTTACTGTTGTGCCGGCCTCTTCGCTCTGCATCAGTGAGAAAAGCATGTCTCTGTCTTTTCCATAATCCACATTAACTCATGCTGTCTTTGTCTTCTTGTCTCCAATTGAACTACCCCTCAACTTTCTCCTATACGTCATATCCTTCAGCCCGTTACCGCTTGGTGGCCTTCCCCTGGAATCACCCTGGATTATTAACATCTCTTATACTCATGGGCCCAAAACTGGACACAGATGTGAGTCTTCTACTGTTGGGCAAAAGGAAACAACCACTTGTGAAAAAACCTACAATACCACTTTTGTAAATGGCTAGTAGTTATGCTTGTCATTTCCTGTGGGCCAAGCTCCATCAGCACAGAGGTTTTGTAGTCACTGTGTTTAACTTGACATCCCGTAATGATAAATCAAGAGTGAAATTCTTAGCTGGGTATTTCCTGACTTTCACAGTCTTCTCCATCCTCAAGTGAAATATAATTAGGAGGGATGAAAAATGACGGGTTTAGTCTACAACAGCCCACACACCCTTTCAAAGGTACCTTCTGAGAGGCTTCAGAGAATGTAATGGTGGTAAATAGCCGAGCAGCTTGTTGCAGACTTTCTTCTCATGGTCTACCTGCTGTAGCTCTGCAGAGGCTAAAAAGGGTCTATTGAGCATAGGGAGCAGCCAGATCTGCCCAAGTCAAGGTATCCTAATTATAGTGGCTGGGACCAGTTTATCCCTGCATGGGTGTAACTGGAACTGTGTATTCTATACCCTCTCTGCCATTTATCATGAACTGTTAATGATGCATCATTTGCAACAGCTGCCCAGGACACGCCTGACACCTCAGGCTATGGATTGGGTGCGTGAGAAAACAGAGATAAGAGGGTTCCCTGTCTTCACACCAATGATTCAGGTGTGATAACTCCCCTCTGGGAATCATTAACACCTTCACACCCAACCTGAGGGGTCATGTCTACTAATGGGCCATCAAGTACACCAAAATATCCTGTGACTCACTGAGTAAATTGCCCATTGTGAAATGCCTCACTCTGGGGGAGGTACTGGGCGTTCCCATCTGAACCCAAGCATATCTAAGCTTGGGGTCTGGGGACTTGGAGCACTCACTCACTAGTCAGATCAAGAGGAGGCCCAGAATCTCAACAGGACTGCAACGACCACTTCTGACCAGACTGCAACCACCAACCTTTTGGAAGGAAAACAGGTTTTCCTTTTCCTTTTGCTTTGGACTCAGGGGGACCATGTGGTGTTCAGCGCAGGGGCTGGTGAGCACCATTCTGTTTGTGCCCCAGGGGGCTGGGTTGTACAACTGGGTTATGAGGGCTAAAACCAATTTTCCTTTGTATCAGTGTATCTATTGTAATCTTTTTATTAAATTGTAGTTCTGACTTCTAAACTCTTTTGGCTTGGGTTCATTTCTCCTGCTGGTTTACTATTAAACCTGCACACAATGTCTGTGCTGTCTTATGTGCGTCTCTTCTAGTGTGGTTGTGAAATCCTCTGTATATTTCTGTGGTTAGCATTGCTTAGAGATGTTGTACCTCTGAGTAGGTTCTAGCCCACAAGTGGCATAAATTCAGCTGTGAGGTGAGAGACACCCTCTTTGAAGAAGGCCCTAAAATGAATCAAGCTATTTCAAAGACAAGGAAAAATATCTTTTTTTGTTTCAGTCTTCATCTTTGGAACTCTTAAGGCCAGTTTAATTGTCATACATATGAGCTCCTGAACCAGGTCCTTTTGTCTCATAGGCTGTTTTGTGCTTCAGAGAAGGCTGTGCACTAAAACTCTTGCTGCTGATTGCTGTCTGGCTCTTGTCAACACCTCCAGTCATGGAGAACCCACAGCTTACTAAGGTGGCCTCTTGAGTGTGAGAAAAATCTCTTTATTGAATTTAGAAAGACAGCAAATACCTGTGAAACAAAGCGTAGCAAACAGGAAAGCGTAATAGCAGCACAGGCTGGGTGCCCCAGTCACAAGGACCAAAGCAAGTCTCCCATTTCAAAAAGCGCGCTTTTGAGGGTTTCACAGTCCCACCTTGTTTATGTCAGTAATTGCATATTCATTAGACACAATTCTTGCCTTAAAAGGTTATTTCTCTACCCTAGGTGAAAGGTGGGGGGAGAGCCCTAGTTGGTTCTGGTGGGCTCCTGTGCCAGGTGGCTTATCTCCCCCTGGAACAATGGCAAGCTCCATCTGTCCTGCCACTTGGTGCGGGGGGCAATTCCAGCTACATCTTTATCCATTTCATAATTTCCCTACTCATGACCACAAATTTCCCTGGCACCAGCTCCAGACAGGAGCGGGCGCCTTACAACTCCACGACGCCTAGGAGTTAATAAAACTCCCTAAATTAATAAACCCCTCTGTTTAATTCATTTGCTTGTAATAAAACTGTGCTTTTATTTCTCATGTTGAGAGCTTCGTTCTCATGAGCATCAACATGTTTTTGGAATATTTTTCCTGAATGTTCCTTGTTTATGCAGCAATATTATGTAACATGTTACAATTGTGATATAAGGAGGAAAATCAAGGTGGGAGGCTTTTTGTAATTAAATTCTGGTGCAGCTGGGTATAAAATCTAAAATTGTGTTCATATCCAGTGCATTTGGTCATTAAGGCCCTGAATGGTCCAGGAGTTTGACAGCTAGCTGCTGCAGGGTTGACACAAGGAAGTGACTTGAGAAAAGGTGACTGAACGTCTAGCTGATCTCACAATAAAGCATTTGACTGTGGGAGGGGGTCTCCTAAGAGAGAATTTTATGAAGTCCCAGGGTTTTCTCCAGGCATCTCTTGCTGTGCTTGCAGCAACTAATAGACGTTATTTGTATGCTTAAATGTGTTGATTATCTTCTGTAGAGGAAAATGCCTGGGGCAGTGTCTGGTACAAACAGACTTTCCAGAACAGACAAACTGTAGATACTTTATGGGAGGTGGAAGCTGCTCCTGAAAGTACAGAACTAGTCACATAGTAGTCTTTTGTACCTAGATAAGATAGGAGATATTTTGGTTCTATCAATAGAAAATTTGGGACTGTAGCTCAAAATAAACTGCCAAGGGGCTGGATATCCAGATGATGACCTTGTGGAGGTCCCATCCCAGCAAGAACTGTGCGTGTCCTCTGGTTCACTGGAAGTAACTTCTCAGAGGAAGCTGGACATGCAGGAAGATCTTGTCCGTAGCCATTGCTCCTCATCCTGAAGGAAGTGGAGATTTTTGTCTGAGGAATTTTCTCTGGAGTTCAGCCCACTTGTATTGGCTTGTATAGTTCTGGTCTGAGAAGAAAGTAGCCTTTTTTAATTTTGGTTTTGTTTTTTGTAACAGCAGTGTCATTTTGACTATGAGCAGGGAGGTGTATGTATACTCTCCTGTTTTCTTAGCAGGGAAATGACAAACCATAGTACTGGAACAAGGATTGACTATTTGAATATTGTGCTATCGCTCCCTCACACTCCACACAAAAGGAGAAATGAATGGCTGAATGTGTGTCTGTGTCTGCACCAGGCTTGCATAAGCACAACAAAGATTTGGGTCGTGAGGCACCCTGTTTGGTTATGTTACCAAGCTGCTGTTCTGCAGTACTTGTCTGTGTATTCATCTCACCTGTAGACAGCACAAGGTAATTCAATGTTGTCTAAAGATGGCTAGTTTATCCTAATGACATATGCACAAGGTACTAGCATTTGTTCATATGCTTGATTCTGGGTAACTGTTGATTGTTGAGCTGTTATCCTAGGGTAAATTGTGGTTTTCCATCCCTGTACAATAGTGACTGACTCTGTGTTATACCTGCAAAGGTCTTGAAGGAAGGTCCTTACATTCTGACTGGAGTTTTAAACTGCTGCTAAATTAATTATAGTTGTGTACATGCAGTAACAAACAAATCTATGGAAATCTCTTCTAGTTGTTGATCGGTCAACTGCTGTTAGAAACGTTCCACATTTTTTGTTGTCTTTCCCCTTATTTTAGGTAGCCAACATTTCAGTCCAAACGGCATCTGCAGAAGATAAGTTGGCAAAGAGAATTCTGGCAAGCAAAAAACATGCCAAGTTGAAGAAAAAAGAAAAATTGCTGTGGAATTTTCAAAACAAAATAATTCTCTTTACCCTCATTCTATTAATTTTAGGAGTTGTAACCTGGACATTACTGTGGCTTTTCATTGGTGAGTTGCTTAAAGCTCAAGCAGATTTCATACATTCCTACCCCCAGTAGTACTTTCAGCTGATCTCACTTGTTCTGAAGGCTGGGTCTAAAATAAACACAGAACTTTTTTGTGTGTCTTTGTTAAAGACTTAACAAGTCTTAACAAGAGCTGATAGCTTTAGGGCATGTCACTTTTTTTTTTTTTTTCAAGCGTTACGCAAAATATTTTTATGTGCAAGTTCATTGCACAGACCTGACAGTTTCTGTGAGCTTGATTCCTCAGGAATTTTGCCTTTCACTGTGTTTCTTGGCCTTATGAAGGTGAGGTAAGTCCTTTATCTTGTATGCAATATAGAATTAAAGAAATAAAAGGAGAGTAAAAAGCATATGTGTCTAATTGGGCATTAAAAGCTATGTTTTCCTCTTTACACCCCTGATGCTAAAAATGCCTAAGATTCTTTAGGGATGCTCCAGGATCTGGATGTTGATATTGCCATCATTTTACTGCCTAGTTTGTATTAGGGGTACCATATCTTGTGAATAGGGAACAGGTGCTCAGTTAACCGTATTGTGGTACACATCTAGAACAGTTTGGCTGTAAAAAGTGCAGTGTTCTTTTGATAGTTATTTCCATTGTAAGGCCAATTAGTTTAATCTGGGTTAGAAATTAATAAAGTGAAAAATCCCTCATTGTTATTGGGTTGTTGGGGGAGGCAGGGAAAGGTTAACTATTTTTTTGTTTCTTGCAGTTCAGGCAGCAAACAAAGATGCACTGTATTTTGTTGGACTGTTCCGTGTTGCCAACATAGAATTTCTCCCAGAATACAGGCAGAAAGAGTCAAAGGAATTCCTCTCCATGGCACAGACTGTGCAGCATGTGGTAAGATGAGGGGGTTGCTTAGCTAACAAAGATTAGAGCTGTGAACAAGAGGTGGGACATTCAGGTGCCATTGAGTCTGTTGCTATGTTCTACTTTCCGCCTTTTCCGCTCAGAGGATTATGTACAAAGAGGGGCTATCTGGAGGTATGAACGAACTGATTGCTTCACATTGTTAATCACAAACTGAGTTTAGAACAGGTCTGTTTGACTTCTACGTTTTACTAAAACTTTTTGTATTTTCCCCCACAAATCAGGATCCATGAATAGAACTCTACAGAAGTCTTTCAAAACTTAATTGCCACTTTTGAGACACTGAACCGATGAAGTATTTTGCATTTAAATTGGTATCTTCTGTCAGTCTTCTGCCTTAAAGTATCTAGAACTCTCAAATATATTTACATTTCCTTCTGATACTAGATATTCTAAAGACCATTATTCTTCCCAAACACCTTCCATCAGTCAAAGCAGAAATAGCGCTCTGTTGGTAGGCAGTTAAAGCTGCTCCACAATGGGAAGAAAGGGATGGGAATCTTTGTCAAAAGGGAATTTGACTTTGAAGAGACATTTGTTGTAGGGATCAAAAATGCATTAATGCCAGGAAATGCCACATAGGGATTCAAACAGTGGTATGAAAACTGCTGAACAAATAACAAAAAAATAATGTCAGATGCAACCAAGATTTTTTTTAATGTTGTTAAGTTTTTCTCATCTTATAGAATGCACTCGTGTTCTTATTTTCCAGCTCTATTTCTCTTCTATCCCCCAAGTTGGTTCACAAAAGACTTAAAAGCTGACTGTCTACTTTTCACAGTCCTGCATGTTAATGGCTGAAGTGCTTTCAGGTGAAGGGCACATCCTTTCCCTGCTCTCCATGGAACAGCTCTAATCTGTGTCTTGTGCTTCTCCCAGAGCATCTTGCCCTTGTCATTCATAGCAGAGAGAGGTGTCAGAAAGATGTTGAGCTGCCATTGTCACCATTTCCTACTGCAATGTAACTTGGAATCTATTTTTATGTGTAAATTTTGCCTGAACTCACCAATGGATTTTGCATAGATGAAACTGGGCTTTGTGGTGACCTATAATATTGACTAAAATCGTTATTAGGGAAGTGGGGAATTTGAGATTTTATTTTGTGCCTTGAAACTCTTTTGTTCATGGTTACTGGCCGAGACCACAAGTGGTAGTAGAAGAATGTCTCAAGATAGGTTCCTTTTCTCTTTTGTAGAGACAGTACTATATAAAATCTCTTGTACCTTAATCTGGAAAAAGACTGATCTCCATCCATTTCATTTAGGCCCTTGTTCAAACTTCCTGTGTCAAACAGCAAAAGTTAGGGATTAATATTGGTGTTATTTTTATAGCCTCTGCTTCAGAATAACCCACTGCACGAAATGGGCTGTGTTTTTACTTTTCCACGTGTTCTACACTGTGTGTAGTGGAAAAAAAATACAATTAATTCCAAACTGTTGATGAAGAATATAGACACAAGCTGAATCAAAATGCAAGAAATTCCATGTAAACAAAGAGCTCTTTAGCTGTGAGGGTGATCAAACACTGGAGCAGTTTTCCAGGGAGTCTGTCTTGAAGATATTCAGCTGGAAATGTCCCTGAGCAACCAGGTGTAGTTGACCCTGCTTTGAGGAGTGGACTGGACTAGATGCTCTCCAGAGGTCCTTTCCTATCTGTGTCTTTCTCTGATTCTGGGGGAAAAGGTCTGATGTGTATTTTCATTACACTTTAATAGCAACACAAAAAATGTTATAAGCCTGTGCATGTATCTTGAAGTTTGGCCCTCAGTTTTAGCATCAGCTTAGGAAAGCCCTCTGTGTTTGGGATTTGCTGGGCAAAGAATGTGCATATTTTTCAAAACTCATTTATTTAGAAAAAACATTGCTGTACACTTCAGCTGGCTTTGGACAGAAAATTTGATGTATCCTGGGACTATTGGACTTGCTATGGATGCATTGAAGAGCTGGTCTCTTCATGTCTTCTGCTCTGCCTAGCTTGGCTGTTTGCCTGGAAATGTGTGCATAGTCTTGGTGGAAAATAGGATATGCCTAGGAAAGGCCAAACATATGCCATTTCTATGTAGGATTGACTTTCAGAAATGCTAAATCTTTATACTTTCTCTTTCAGATTAACTTGGTCTACACGACCTCTTCTTTTTCCAAATTTTATAAGCAGTCCACCGTTTCAGAAGTCAGGTAAAACTGTGCTTAATGTAATTGCCTTTCTGCTGCGTAGTAGATAATGTAACAGGCCCACAAGAGAAGCTTAGTTTTGGTGTTTATGATTTAATGTCTTTGCTATGTACTTGTAGTGATAGCAAAATACATTAATAACCTAGACTAATTCACTTAACAAAAGTAAGGGCAAACTAAACTCATATAAGCAGTTCTTTGTCTGTCAGGAGTACAATCTCATCATGGCTAGGCTTCATGAAAGAAGATTTGGGAAGGGCTCTACCCACACTTGCTGCAAGCGCGCTGGTGGCTAAAGAGGCCGATGTGAGATAGGCAAGTCCGGTTGCAAAAGGCACAGCAGAAAGTCTCCATAGGCGGTGTTGGTGAGGCACGGTTCTTTCGGCGTTGCCTTTTCTCCTCGAGACTGATTCTGCGTGCGTTCTCAAAGGAATCAGCAGCGTTGTGGATGGTGTGTCTCTGTGCCTCCCGATTGGAGTACAGGAGTACAATCTAAGATGAACAGAAATAATGTCTCTAAAGAGGATTGGTGATATTTTGGCTGATAGGTCACACAGAATTTTAACCACTTAAACATGCTGTTAAAGTACAGCTGTTATTGACTAACTTGCATGTATTTTGTAAGTAATTTATTGAAAATTTATTGATATAAAACTATTTTCTACAGTCACAAGGGGAAAATCTCTATACTGCAATAAAGTACTGCAATAAAGTACTCTTACTCTAATATTATGTTTGCGATTAGTATTAGAAGTTCAGTTATTCCCATCCACTTGAACCAAATACAATTTTTGTTCAGGAACAGGAGTTTCTAGGGTACATTTGCTTTGATTTTTCTCCCCACCAGAATGTAAAGATTGGAGTGACCTTACATGGTCTCTAATGTGTTACCTAAGTAGTCTAGAAACTGTTTCTTCTTACCAGAGCACACAGTACAGGGTGAAATATATCCCAATGCAGATTTCTGCATTTCTAGAGGTGATAATTCTAGTGTTTCTGTTATGCTATTTCTGTTCTGAATTTTAGGAAATAATTTAGCTCTGATTCAAGTAGATAATATAATTTCCATAGATCTCAAAAGTCAGGAGCCCTCAGGAAATCAATGTACTGAAGATTCCCAACTGGATATGAAGAGTGTGTTTTGGTATTTGGGGCTTTTTTTTTTTTTTCCCTAAAAGGAAAATATAGATTCAGTGTGTTAATGTAACTAGACAAGATGGAAATAAGCCACTGGCTTCTAAGTTTGTACTTCACAAGCTTGGGCTAAAAGTCAGGTCTTCAGGGAACTTCCAACATGATTATAATCTGTAGGGCCTTTTCATTTCAGTAACAACAACAATGGAGGCCTTCTTATTCATTTCTGGATCGTATTTGTGGTACCACAGGCGAAGGGCCAAGTGCTGTGTGAGGATTGTGTGGCTGCCATTTTAAAGGATTCCATTCAGACAAGTACCATCAACCAGACTTTGGTGGGAAGTCTTCAGGGACTTGAGGTCGACATGGACTCTATTGTACTAAGTGGTTAGTACTAGCACATACCCATACCCTAGAGGAAACACTTTATTAAGCAAACTTTTTAATCTTGGAGTAGCAAATTCTATAAATAAACTAAAAGCTTTATCCTACATTTTTAACTTCTAATACTAAATTTATAATTTAAAAAAAAAAAGTGCAAAGGAAAATAAAACCCAGATTTGAGGTGAAATCAAGGTACAAAGTGTTGTTGTAAACAGTGATTGTAAAACTTCCTGTACTTGGAGTGCTTATGTTCATAGTCAGGAGCTAAGACTGACACCTTGTAGGCAGCTCAGTCTGTGACTTTAAAAGTATAAATATATGAAGGGTTAAGGTTTCCACATGGATCAAACTTTAGCCCCTCCACTGAAAATGAGACTCTTGTCTCATTTACCCCTTTAGTAAAGATTTAAAAAACAGATTGTAAACCTGCCCATTTGTTAAACAACTCTTGTGCCATTCCTGTCTGGGAAACAAATTAACAATGTACAATTCAAGTATCCATTTAATGTATTTAGCTACAAACTGCTTTATGATTTTCAGTTTTATGAACAACTCTGTCCAAATGAAAGCTGAGAAAGACTTTGTGGCCAAGGGTGAGGAAATGACCTCCTGGGTACCTCTGTCTTAGTCCTTTAATTGAATATGACTGCTTAATTGACATGCAGTCTCTTCTTGCCTCAGGCACTTAGATGTCTGGGGACACGATATCTCCAAATCTACTTGCAGAATTTGCAGAAATGAAGGGAGCTTTGGTAGTCCCGCCCTCACTGAGGTATTTGTTTTGTCCTGTGTGTTTAGTGTTAGGACTGAATTCTGGACTTCAGGTGAACAAGAAGGCTTACACAATTCTTTTTCTATGCAGCAGGTCTTCGGTCAGATTATTGGTCAACGACAGGAACAGGTAATTCACCATTTTGGCAGCTTCCTGGCAAGGGAGAGGTGGAGGGCAAAGTTTTTAGACTCAAAGACACTGTTCAGTGTTAATTTAAGAAGGTTAATTTCAGCCTTAGTATTTAAGTCATGACTTGCTATAGAATGACCAAGAGTCTTTCACGTGACAGATATAGAAACTATTTACCCTTAATCTGCCTGGTAAATTTTTTATATATAACTGGTGGCATGGCAGGAAAGTATTGTTTGCTATTCATTGTGTTGAACAAAGTATTAATCTTTTCTAAAGTAGACAGTAACAAATTTAATATGCTGAACAACGGTAATGTTTTTGTCCATCCTTTATCCTCCTTAATGCCATTTTCTCCAAGGTTAATGATGAGTTTCCTTTTAAACTAATTTCCTAACAGTAATTAGTGTAAGCAGTTGAGTTCTGCCAGGGTTGTCAGAGACACTACTTGTATACCTGCTTGATTTCATATTGTAAACCTCCCAGTAGGGCTCTTTGTCAGTGTGCAGAAACTATGCAATCAGTTCAAAATCACAGCACACTGAAACTATAACAAGTATGTACCTAGAAAAAGTGTGCTAGTAGGCTAAACCATAGTGTACTGATCACCTTTGAAGCAGTCACCTGGTAAGTCTCTGTTGGGCCAGAAGTTGCCAATCAACTCAATGTGTTGGCCTCCCATGCTCTTTGACACAGACTGACTGTTCATCTTGAGAAGTTGCACTGTTTCAGTTTTAACCTATTATTGTATTTTTCTGAGACATTAACTTGTTGCACTTCTATTTGCGATTTTCACTTCTGTTATCTTCCAGTGTTTTAGCTTGCATACTTTTTTAGATTTCAACAACTACTTTTGCCACTGCAGTCAAGTCAAGGTCTCCTAGTTCTGTGGTCCACAGGCGGACTATAAGTCACATGCCCTAGGCCATGGTTTGCACTGTTTACATTGGTATTGGCCCATGATTTCTCAAAACTCAAGTCAAGCTTGCTACAGCATTCTCTGTTGTTCAAAACCTTCCCTGGATTAAACTGCAAAGCATAACAATATTGATGTTTATCACATCTCATCACATGCTTTTTATTTATACAAAAGAATTTTGTGAATTGGTGTCTCCTTGCATAGTGATTTCATTTCCCGGTTCAGTGTTCTAGTGCAGAGGAATTAGTACATTCAAAGCTTGTGTTTCAACTTACTCTGAAGTGCAGTTCGTGAAACAGAAGAAATTAAGGAGAAGAGTGCAACACAAATATTGATGCTAAGGCTTTTTTTGAACTCATGTGGTATCTTTCACACAAAGGGAGAAGGATGGCCTGCCATAATCTGGGCATCTTTCAGGGACTTTCTGTAACCACCCACAGGTGTCAAATAGGGGAAGCATAGAACTGGTATGCAATGAAGTTGCTGGGGTACAACAACATGGATGGTCACAGTAATTGAGAAAGCCTTATACTGGTGCACTTTCATTTGTTGGGGTCCTTTAACTGTTTAGGACTGTAGAATATGGTGCAGAGGTGAAAGTGATCATGCAGCAGCACACAAGGGATGCGCATTGCCTTGTCGTATTTTGAGAGCAATGGAGTTACTTTTGGTATGAAGATGCACCTAGTCATTGGTTCAGGCACAGCCCTCTAGTGCAGATTTATTGAAGAAACTCATTGGAGAAGAGACTTGTAGAGATTCAGCTGATGCAAGTGACTTACATTGCCATGGCATATGCAGAATTTTCTTGGGTAAAGACTTTATCCAGCTTTGTTTTCAAGTTAGCACGCTTGCACTACTTGTCGTTCCAGAGCTAGCCCTGAATTTTCTGTACCCTACTCTGTACCAGCAGAGAAACCATCCTATTATTAACTACTTAGTAGAAATAATGGTAGTCACATAATTCTAGAGATTATGATTAAATCTGGCTTTGCTAAGGGTGATTAAATAAGCACAAATAACAATTGTAAAAAGAATGTTATTTGGAAGAGATAAGAAAAAAGAATGAGAAAGAACAATGGCCCAACCAAAGCTTTAAATAGTTTTAACCATAATTCAGTTGAATGGTATGACCCTTACAGATTGTTCATGAACATTCATAGTATTAGTTTCAAGACTGTAAATTAGAAGTGGAAGTCAGACAAAGCCTACCACTTCCTGTCTTGATTTGCTGGTAGTTAAAGGCCACAGAGTTCTAATTTGAGTCAACAATCGGTAGGAAACATTCACAGTGTTCTAATTGATGTTCCATGAGAGTAACTATTTCAGAGACTTGTCTTCTTAATAGGCAGAAATTGATGCAAGTAATTACTTTGGATCTTATTCTCCCTAATTGGCATTTTCCCTCCCTCTCACCTTTCAAAGAGCTGTGTTAAGAGTTTTAGAAATTACCAAACAAAAAAATCCCTAACATTTTTGCTTACTGTGGGCTGCAATATTGACTTGAAATAAAGATCTCAATGTATTTGACTTGGAAGTTACAATTGTTTCAGCTTAACTGGAAAATTGTATGCAAGTAGCATAATTTCCTGGTTATCCTTATCTAAATTATGGCAAAACTTTTTACTTTTTTTATGTAATGTGTTGTGTAGGCTATGTTGCATTATTTGTGATTTGCAGCACTTCCATTTCTAACACTGATTTCTAATGCGCAAAAGTTTTCAAGACTTCGCAGGACAAAGTCCTGGTCCAAATTAATTCTGACCCTACTTTGAGCAGGACATTGAACAAGTCCTAGTATTTCTTCCAAACTGAAGGAATTGGTGAATCTGAATTTGCTGGTAGCACTTACAGTTCATGTCATAATAAAACATTGAGAACCCTGACATTTGAACAATAAAAATACTGGAGTTAGACAGTATTTTTATTTTGTTTTTATTTTATTGATTACAAATATCCTAATGTCTGTAGGGGCAAGCAATTGATTTATGCCTTGAAAGCAGATGAACATTTCCCAGCAAACAATTATTTAAGTAATTTATCCTACTGAGACTCTGCAGAACATTTTAGCTGCAAATTTATGAAATGGCATTGCTTTCATGCAAATACACTGCAAAGACTGAATTACAGCACTGTTGGCCATGTTCTGTACTTTTATGAATAGTCTTTTCCTTGACCACAGACTTGTAACTATGGTGTAAACAGTGAATGGCACAGAAAGCGAAAGAGTCCAAGGACATGGGGGAATGGTTTTAAGTTGGAAAAGGGTAGGTTTGGGTTTAGCATGAGAAGAAATTCTTTACTGTGGAGGTGGTAAGGCGGTGGAACCGGTTACCCAGAGAAGCTGCAAATGCGTCATCCCTGGAAGTGTCTAAGGCTGGATTAGAAGGGACTCTGAGCAACCTGATTGAGTGGAAGGTATCCCCCCTCCATGGCAGGGGATTTGGAAATAGATGATCTCTTATAACCCAAACCACTTCTGTCATTACTTCATTTTCTAAGAGAGATATGCTTTCGTATGTTGTCTTATTTTAACATATGTTTTAGGATTTTATTTTTTTTTTATGCCGTGTGGATTTAAGCATTTTGGAGTGAGTGTGTCCAGTGTTGAAAATGTGATGTTTTCACAGGAAAAAATTGTATGTATGATCTGTATGGTGACCGTTTACACGAACACTTTCCTCTGGATATGCAAGCTGCCTCAGAGGGAACGATCTGCTATTTTAAGCTTATTGCATCTGTGGGCCATCTTATTCGCCTTTCAATAGTATCCCTCCAGATTGAAGCAGATAACTGCATCACTGACTCACTAACCATTTATGACTCTCTGATGCCAATCAAAGATAAGATACTGTACCGGTGAGTATAAATTTCCATTGAGAATTCATTGGAAATTTTTTTTTTCCTGAAGACTTGTCGCGCAATTTTGGTAGTTTTTGTTTTGTTACAATTATTCTGATCTTCATGTTACTCGCACAACACCTGACAATTTTAAGTTTTTACAAAAGTGGAAAAGTTGACACAGCTAATAAAAGAAATGGTAAAATATTCTTCAAATTTTTCTTTATTCTTCAACTAGAGTGCATCTTCACTCAGCTACAGAATTATGAGAAAGTCACACATTACTGGCTGGAATTTTCGGTGTCTTATTAGGAAACAGATGTTAACTGAAAGTGAATGCCAACATTACCTTTGTCAAGCAAACTCTTCTTCTAGATGAAGAACAGTGCTCTTCATGTGAAGACTGAAGTTCTAAAACTAAGTCTCATGGTTTTTTTACTTACTGGCAGTCAGTACTTCTTTTAATCTGTTCTATTTGTTTAGAGGGTTATTAAAATCTAGAGTTAAAGCTGTGATCAGTTGAGAGGTCTGGACTATTATTTTTTCTTTTCCTTCTATCTCTTTAATGTTCCAGTGTTCTTGTTTAGGGACTTTTTGTTTGAAATTCCTGGCAACTAATTCCATAGGACTGTCACTCCAAAAGGAGAAGACAGCATTTCCATGAAGTAGATGAAGAGCTTAGTGTTTTCACCCCTGAAATCCTTTTCTGTGGCCTGTCAGTCTGTGTATAAGCCTCAAAAACAGAGCATTGACTTTTCAGTCCTCTTTGAGAGCTGTCCTCTACTAATCTCTATCATCAACTGACTTGTCTATGATACAGTAGATGGTGTTCACCTACATGTTAATATCTGCAGAGGAGTGAAGATGTCTGCTAGGTAATGCATATAGGCATATGGAAAGTAACTTTTTTTTTAAATGAGACTGACTGGCTCAGGTTCTTAATTTCTGACTTGAAGAATAACTAAACTGAAGAAAAACTTTTTTTGTCTTCCCCACTCCAAAACAAGTGGATAAATCTGTTGGTCTAATAAAAGAAGCTTTCTACAACTCTTTTTTAAATAATGGCTTCATTAATTTTTATTTGGAGTGAAGGCTGAAACTCATTATCTCCTAAAGCAAACAATTCCATATTAGTTTTCATGTTTACAATTTCTTTCTCTTTTTTGGTAAGAAGTGATTTCAGATATTGGGTTTCTAACTGGCCTTGTAACATACACTTTTGTGTTTAAGAACACGGAGATTTTACTAGACTTTGAAGTAGGTAAGATCTGAACCAATGGAAAACTTATACATAGAGTGAGAATAATGTGTTAGGCTTTTTACTTTTAGCTGATTGCTGATGTACATACTCTTCTTTCTTCCCCATCAGAGCTTGTGAACCAGCTGATTCATTGGTGTCACTTGTGTCCACAAATAATCTCATGCTGGTTATGTTTAAGGCAGCACAAGCAAAGGAGCGTAAGGAATTCCACGGCTATTTTGAGGTCATTACACAAGAAAGTAGGTTTGTTCTGTGTTTGGAAATGTGTTTATTGTATTGCTTCTATGATCCTGAAGAGGCTGTCACGTTTCTGACTATAGATAAATGACTCCTGTACTTCATATCCATTTTTTTTTATAAATGCATGTCTCTCTTCTTCGTCTCCTCTTCATTACTGAGTGTCTCAATTCCTTCTGAGTAATTTAATCTGAGCAGACTAGCTGTAAAGTGAAATATGAAGGCAAAAGGCTGAAACCAGCCCTGAATTCCGTTGGCGAGCACTGCAATGTGCCAGTAGATGGAGCTGTTATTTCAGGTGTGGCACTGTCCTCTCGCCTGGCTTGGGGCTCCGGGATCGCGTAGAAGGTGGAAAGAGTTCAGCACTAAAAACTGCTCTCAGAAAATAAAACTTCAGTAGCTTTGTCTGCATTTGGTATCGGTCCCTGACTCCTCATGAACACAAAGGAGTCAGTTATGTTTGTGTGTCAAGTCCATCACTTGCTTTTTATTGCTTTAATTTTTAAGAAGTGGCTAGATCATAGTGACAGATAGTACTGGGAATATCATGCTAGTAGCACAAGGAGAAAAATTTAACACAATACAATGCAAGGAAATGCAAGTTGCTAAAAAAAATGCTTCATATTTTCCATGTTGACAGTAATTAAGCATTAAAATGCCATCATGAAAACGTGTGATAAAATCTCCATCTGAAGTAACTTTAAATCCAGGGCTGAGTGGGTTGGGTTTTGTAGTGGGTTGACCCTGGCGGATTCCGTGGACTCATTAAATCGCTTTCTGCAACCAGGCAGAAGGGAGAGGGGTCATCCACTTATCACCTTTACAGACAAAAACAGACTTAAAGTGAGATAATACCTAAATTTATTACTAACAGGATAAAACTAAGCTAAACAGTGAGAAATAAAGCAGTCTTAAAACACGCACCACACACACACACTTTTCCCCCACCCCTCCTTCTCTCCATGGGGGGTTGTAGTTGGTTGCAGTTGCTGCCGCTTGCGATGTGAGTGTCCCCACCCCTCAGTGTCACTCATCCATGGGGTGCAGTAAAGGTTGAGTCCCTGTACCCCAATGGGCCTCCGTGGGTTGCAGGGGGACATCCTGCTTCACCACGGTTTACAGGGGACCACAACTGAGTCCATCCCCCGCTCCGTGGGGTCCCTCCCATGGGAGACAGTCTTTAATAGACTTCTCCAACGTGAGTCCACCCCTCAGGCAGCAGTTCTTCCACATCTGCTGTCCCAAGGGTCACTCCTCCATAGGGGTACAGTCCTTCATGGATGAGATGTACCAATGTGGGCCCCTTCATAGGGCCACAGCTCTCACTGGGGTAAAACCTGCTCCAGCGTGGGTCTGCCTCTCCACGGGTCCACAGGTCTGCTCCAGCGTGGGTCTGCCTCTCCACGGGTCCACAGGTCTCCTGCAGGACTCTGCTCCATCCTGAGCCTCCCACAGGGTCCCAGCCCCCTTTCAAGCACCCACCAGCTCCAGCACAGGCTCCTTCATGGGCTGCAGGGGGGTCTCTGTGCTGCAATGGTCCTCCACGGGCTGCAGGCGTGTTAGCTCTGAGTCCTTCCCCTGCTCCATGAGGTGCCTCCTCCCCCACCTCTGCAGCGACCTTGATGTCTGCCTTGTTATCCCATGTTCTCGCTCTCTGGAATTTCTTCTGCGCAACAACCTCCAATTCTTAAATATGTTATCACAGAGGCGTTCCTGTGATCTCTAATTGGCTCGGCCCTGGCCAGAAGCCGGATGTCCCACCTGGAGCCAAGTGTCATTGGCTCCCATGGGACAGGGGAAGCTTCCAGCAGCTTCTAACAGAAGCCACCTCTGCAGCACCCCTCACTAGAAAAAAAAAATTCAGCTACAGAAACCCAGGACAGGTTTCATGTTTGTTTGGGGTTTTTTTGTTTTAGTTTGGGTTTTGTTTGTTTAAATTCTGATCTGAGTGGGGTTTTTTTGTTGGTTTCTCTGTGTGTGATTTGTTTTTAATGAATTCTGTAAATCCATATAAGGAAATTTTGACTTCCAGGAGGCTGATTAGTTTAGTACATTGTCCATTTCTCTTCTAACTGGCTGAATTTTAAGATTAAAGATCCTAGTGTACTACTGCAGCATGGATGTATTGATATGCATGCTTTCAAAACTGCCTTCAGCAAAATAACCAATATAAAACTTCACAATACTTTTTCCTGTACTTGCAGAGCCCAGCAAGCATCCCTTGACTTTTAAATTCCTTTTCTTCTGTGTGCATCATTAGAAAAGGTCCCTTTTTAGAAGTCGAAACCAAATAAATATAGTTCCTAACGTGCTCTGTTTTACAATGAAAGACTTCTGATAGATTTGTATGCTTTACTGACAGTAAATTTTGCCAAATTTTGCCTCCTTTTTTTCCCCCCCTAGGATGTGGAAAAGCAATAGTGACAAAAGAAAAAATTGGCTATGAAGGGAGAATCACAAGTCCCTATTACCCAAGCTATTATCCTCCAAAATGTCTTTGTGCATGGAACTTTCAGGTAACATGAATCTCTTTCTCAGGCACTGTTGTGTGTTCTGGGCATATGGATCTTAAGTAAAGCAGAAGCAATTGAGTAGGCAGTAACCTGCATCCTTACAGGTGTAGAATTTTATAGAAATGGCACAACTGAATATCTGGCTTTGCTCAAATGTTTTGTATCAGTTTTTTCTTTTTTTGCGCAGTCATTATCAAGGAAGAGACCATAGTTCCTAAGTTGTCCTATTATAAAAGTGAAGAGCTGATATAAGTTTTGATGTTTAGCCTGCAGAATTACTTCACATCAGGAAACATAAGACTTGGCTGGTTTTAACTCCCTTCTTCCCACCCTCAGAAATTTGAATGAAGCATATGTACAAGTCTCCTCTAAACTAATTACTGTCACTTTTGTGGTATCTTCTCATATGCCTAATATGTTTAACTTGTTTTCAGGATAGTCTGCCCTGTCAGCACAATTCCACAGACTTTTTTTTAACTTGGTATCCTTTTTTCTGCATTATTTCAGGTACATTTCTGAAAGCAAATTGCTGAAATTTACATGAGTTTAGAACAGTTTTGTCATGCCTTCTCTGTCATAAATATTTCTCTCTAAGTGCTGCTAAAATATAATCTTTGCCTTAGGGCTTGCCCTTCAATGTTTCGTCTCTAAAGAATATGGCAATGGATATGATGATGTCCACTATTTACCCATCTTTCTGCTTATTTTACTCATGACTTGTTAAGCTAGTGGTTGCCCATATTGAATCACACCAATAATAAATCGAGTCCAGCTAGCCATGGCCTACAGCCTCCTCCTTTTCTAGAATGATAAGGTGTTTTGTTTTGGTTTGTTTTTTGCTAAACTTAAGGTCTTCAATTCACTCCGGACTTCTGAGGGAGAGGTTTCTAGACACCTAACATGGGTAACCCCCAAGATTAATTGCTCAAGCCAGTTTCATTTCCCAGTCATTCAATAATGAAAATTCCCTCATTTGCCAAATTATGTTTTCTGTCAGAGAGAAGGAGAACAATTTTT
Source organism: Grallaria varia (assembly GCA_013396735.1). NCBI lineage: Eukaryota > Metazoa > Chordata > Aves > Passeriformes > Formicariidae > Grallaria > Grallaria varia. The sequence goes on along the minus strand of VWZG01008428.1, from coordinate 61,375 downwards.
GTTTCTGGATTTTTGCCCTGAACCACCCCTTGTTTTTCAATGAACATTGCCTTGTCTTGCAAAAAGACTCTGTTATGTTTAATAAAGTAACTTCTAGTTAATCGTAAACACTTTTGATACTGCTGGGCTTCAAAATGTTTTGTAAAATACTAAAGAATGCGTGGCTGAGCAGACACCAGCAGAAGACTACAGTATTGTGGTAGAAGTAACATAACACAGTTATTCCGTGCAGTATCTTAGCTCCAAAAGTCCACTAGGGCTCTGTGTCCCTACACAAGTAAATTTGGATGTGTTTGGGTGTTTCGATCTTGATACAAATGCTGCTTTCTTTGGCCAGTGACTTTCTGAAGATGAAAAGGCTTTTGTCTCAAGGGGGAGAAAGCCTGCAGCTGTGGTGAGACTGTGCCAATCTTTGCATTTACCCAAGACTGAATAGCTGGCAGGCATCTCAGGTGCTGTCTGCTGAGCTGGCTCAGAGCTCCCGGAGTGTGACATTGCCAAACTCTGTAATTGCTGAGATAAGTTTATAGACTTTGGTGTTCTCTGTCCACAAAATGAAAAAGATTGCTTGCACTGTATTTCTTGCTCATGACAGACTCCACAGAAGAGCCTTGGTATAGCACTGAAGTTTTATAACTATACCATCAGTGATAAGAATATTAAAGGCTGTGAGCGAGGGTGGTGGAAAATTAATGAACACATGTAAGTATTTTGGTACTGTTACATTAATAATCCATGCAAAAGTAAACTTTCCCATTACTACTGCAGCTCACTCAGAGAGTTTCCACAGGACAGAGATAACTCATTGGATTGTCCTAGAGTTCTTTCATTTTAGCTGATGATGTAACAGAATCTTTATTTTATATATATATAAAGTACCAAAAATATGAAAACAAGAGCCTTTGGTGCTCTCTGGAGCGAGAGAAATGGAAAGTGTTGGGTGAAGATGGATGTCCTCTGAACCCTAAAATGATTCTGGGTTTTCTGGAGTCATTGAGGAAAGTCTGTTACAGACTTTTTAAGTGTAACTTAATTCTATGATTGCTCAAAAGGACAGTGAATCTAATCAACTTCTTGGTGGAAGCTACTGCAATGAGTTGGTTGGGATTAGAAGAGTAAATGCTTCCGCATTCCAGTCACTAGCTCTTGAAAGAGAAACTACAGTGTCTTCCAAGGTGCCGCTATGTTTCTTAAATGGTTTTTTTTAATTAAAATATTGCTATTTTTTTTTTTTTAATTAAGATACCACTGCTTATTTTCCACCCATTCTTTCTTTAATTTTTAGGTCATCTTTCAAGTGGTGGATCATGAGGCAAAGTTGGATTTAGGACATGGGAATTTTTTTTTTTTTTTAATTTTGTTCAAATGGAAACCTCTGTAAGATTATTCTTGAAACTGAGTTTCTGAACTCACTAAGCAAAGTTAATTAGGCCTCTGAGAATAGCTGAAAGAATTGCAAAGAGGAGAAAAACTTCTCAATTCTTTGATACCATGTTGTAATTTCATAGAGAAAATTCGCTTTGCAGCTCCTAAAAGTGTGCCTTGTTGTAAATTGGTTGCTGACTAGATGGGTACATAAAAACACCAGTCAAAACACATCACATTTGATGTGGGTTTTTTTGTGTTCTTTTTATAACAGAATTGGAAGGATTTGGGATATTTGAGATGGCTGAGATACTAAACAAAGGCAAATATGGAGGAAAATATGAAAAAATTATATTGGGTTCATATTGTAAGGATTCTCTATCTAAAAGAGAAGTTTTTCAATAAACTTACCTCTTATGCGTTCCATAGAATCAAATGTCAGAGTATGACCCTTAGAAGTGCACTCAGGGTTACTTTTGAAGTACTGCACAAGGACACATGCTTCTGACTTCTGTCATAAGTTGCTGATGAAATATGTAGACCATGACAAGTTTTCCTTTGAAAGTGTCTTTTTCACTGAAAATAAGGCTTTTGAACTGCTGATTTTCTGTTCTATGCTTACTTCTCAAGGAAAAATAATACAATTTAAAGCATGAAACGCCATGATATTTTATTTTCTTTTCCCCCCATTTTTATGGTTCATGAGATGGGGGTGGGAACCCCACCTTTCAGCTTCCTGCAATTGCAGCTTACAGGATGCATGTTCTGTTATCTTAGGTAAAAATGGTTAAGAAACTTCAGAATACTGATATTAGTAAAGACTGCTACGAAGAAGACAGTGCAGATAAGGTTGCTTCAGGCTTCTAGGGACAGCTTTATCTATCCAGAGACACCAAACATAACCCTGCAGTTTTTCCTCATCTTTCTTCCCGTAGACATAGAAATGTTCCACCGCCTAGTCAAAGAAGTTACAGCTGATGAACTGCTTTTGCTGAAAGTCTCAGTGGCAAAAATATCGAGGTTCTTTAAGCAGATCATTAGAGGTTTAGGTGAACACAGATGTGGTTTATTTTTCTTAAAACTGTTGATCTGTTGATGCAACATCCCATTGTTTCCTCTACAAGATGCATGTATCTGCTCTTCCCCTGAAAAAGTATTCTGCTCCCTCCTTCAACATATGGGACAATAACCCCTTAATTAGTTTCTGTAGCAATGTGGCGCAGAGTGACAGAGGTGCCTTGCAACCTCCATTTGCCTTGGACTGGGAGATAGGACTAGTAAAACACCAGAAGTCTCCTGAGGATCTGTAGGTTTGTCTTAAAAATCCCATGAGCATATGGCATTTCTCACTGTGTGTAGAAGATAGCTCCCTTGATGTACCTGTTTCAGCTCTTTCACAGATGGGCAGGGATATCCTCTGCTTCTGGCAAGATGATGGTTTTTTATGTGGCTCACAAGTGGTCAATGCAGACCAGAATTTTTTTTTAAATGGTGCTAAGGTTTGTTGGAGGGAAGATGTCTAAGTCATTGACAGAAGGAGAAATGCAGAAAATGTCCATGGGCTAATTAAGGGGAATCAGAGGGTTAGGTGGCATTTTGCTATGCACATTAATGAGCTCATTTATGTTGGGAGCATTGGTAATGGACACTAAAATGAGTAAGAATTAGACTCCTGTAGTAGGAAGTTTTCACTCTGAGATTGCTCAGTTGGTTAGAGCATGGTGCTAATAACACTGACTTTGTGGATTTGATCCCTGTATGGGCCATTGACTTAAAACTCGAACTTGGTGATCCTTGTGGATCCTTTCCAGCTTGGAATATTCTGTGACTCTTCTTCCACTTCTCTTGGTGTTTTGGCTGTGGCATTTTGTTTGTTTGTTTTCTGTTCCATTTTTTTGTTTGCTTGTTTGGTTTGGGGGTTTTTATGGGTTGTTTTTTTTTTGAGGGGGGGTTACAGTGCTTTTTTTGTTAGTTTTTTTGTTTGGTTGGTTTTTACAATTTCTTTTTCTGTAGTAGAAAGCTGTAAAATTAACTGGGTTTTTTGCATCTGCATTCAGGAAGTCTAAAAGGAGTCTATTCTTTGAATTGTTTTCTTCCTTTTTTGTTTTGCATTGCTGGAACAGAATCTCCTAGATCTGTTAACAGGATGTCTCACTTCTGTGGAGTGAAATAAAGCATACATGGAAACATATGAATGAGCATGTCCCCATTCCCTGTGGCATACTTCAGTGGGATGCACAGGACATGTAGGCAACACCCGTTCACATGGAAATCACTGACCAACTTCTCTGCATTCATTGACATGAAGACTAGTCCTGGTGCAATGTCTGATGTGGCCCAAATACACAAGGGAAATATTTACCTCTGGGTAATAGTCCACTAGTCCATTTAACAATACAAGAATCCATTTCCATGTTCTTTGTGTTCGTTCTAGTGGCAGCGCTGCTGTCAAGCAACTGTGTGCGCCAGGTGTGCTAAAAATCAATGCAGCTGCTTCTGTTCTTAAATCTGTTTAGACTCGTAAGTACTTTTTTTTTTGCAGGAATCTGAAAGCCAGGTATTTTTCTCATAAGTGCTGTATTTTTGAGGTGATTTGTTGAACAGAGGAGAGGGTCCTTCTTTCTGCTTCTAGAACAACCTGTACCGTCAACATTCACTGGTTTACTGCGTTTAAAACTGTCTCCAATTTTTAAATAATGAACCACAAACATTTTCCTTGTTAAAGAGGCTTCGTTTGTTTTTGTTTTGAGCTTTGTTTTTTTTTTGTTTTGTTTGTTTGATTGTTTGCTTGGTTTTGTTTGTGTGGGTTTTTATTGGGTTTTTTGGTTTATTTTGTGGTTCCTTTTTCTGTCCACTCATCCAGAGTTGCATCTAAATGCTAGCTGCAGCATCTTTGAAAAAAGGGACATTAGAAATTCATTAGCAACAGATGAATTAAATGTTTGCTACTATCAGAGAACATTTAGGTTTCTCTGAAACAGGTGGCATCTAGGCTGAAGTCCAAGGAACCTCTTTCCCAAAATGGCAACTTTAGGTGTGCACACAAGGGATTATTTTTAAGACTAGTTATTTGATGGTGTGACATTCAAAGGTAAATTTCCAGAATGTTAATGGTGGAGAAAGGCTTGTGATGACTACCTAAGAATATTTTCAATTTCCCTAGATCTGTTCCCCTTTGCCTTCAGTGAAGTTGGACCAATTTTATGCCAATCTCTTTCTGCACTGTTCTCTAGGAGCAGTCCTCAAAGTCAGAGAATCTAAATTTGCTCTCCCCCTGTGCTGACATTTACCCTGCTACCAAACTTATTTGAGTCTTCTCAAAAATCCAGATCCTTTGAAAACAGGTGAAGTGGTGACAAAAGTACCCAAGTTGGTCTTGATAAATTTCTTTGTTACATCTTAGTTCCTCTAGACTTTTTGGCAAAACTTTGTGCTTGCATATGTGTGGTCATGGAGGATTACGACTGGCATTTTGGGGAATTTGGGTACTACTTCAGGTTTTGGACTTCTCCACGGACACCCCCTTGTCGTGGGGGAGAAGCTTGCGTGCCCTTATGAGGCTGTGAGCTATGCTGGTGGTGGTTGTGCCTCCGGTAGGGTCTCCCATGCTAGTCAGGTCTCAGCTGAAGGGTCAGACAAAGTGTGTCCATGGGCAGGATGGGCTCACCAGCCTCCCGGCAACCATCCTAGGAGAAGGACAACTCTAACTCCAAACCCGGGCAGATGGAGCTCACTTAGCCCTGTAAGGCCATCCATCTAAGAGAAGGACACTCTAACTAAACCTACATCCTGAGGACTTCGCTGCCACCGTCCAAGCTTGCTAGGCCCTGGCAGATGAACCTGAGGACTACAGGGTGGGGCCAGTTCCGCGCACGCTGCGCCTCACCTAAAAAATCCACTGCGCAGGCTTGAAGGACTCACCCACACTTGAAGGACTCAGGTTTTGGTTCTTAATTAAAGTATGGCAGCCAACGGTACTGCTGAATTTCAATGTTGTTGACGTTTAAATTGTATGTAAGGCAATTTTCATGTGAAGGCTGCTCTAGAATTCCACTGAACACTTTTAGGTACTGCGGTCACTATGTTGATCACCAAACAGTCTTCCACATTACAAGTTCTGCTGTCAATGTCGAGCTTCAGTGCAGTTCGAAGGTCTCTGAAAAACCACTTCTGGTGGAATACGGCAGCTATAACATCAGCCAGCGTAAGATGGATTTTATCTTTTCAACCCCACTTTGCCTTTCAGACCTGGGATGCAGCAGGTTTTTTTGACCCACTAGGACGTAATAAAAAAAGTTACGTGTTCGGTTTTTGTTAATTTTCTTTTTTAATCTTAAAACATCAGATGGCTAGCAAACAAAGAGCCTTTTGTAGGTCATCAAGGCTGTGCATCTAAGGTTTGTGGGCATGTGCAGCATGCTCTGGTTTCCTGCACAAGTCTGTTCTTTTCTGCACAGTCCTTAAAGTTTCCTCTGTGGCTATGACCATGGTGCTGTCAATTGAAGTCTGCTGTTCCTGTTTGTTTTCATCCCCAACATTTTGTTTGTAATGTTTCTATTACTACAAAGGCTTCTAAGTAATGAACAGAGAGTACCAAATAATCAACTGCTTATTTCATTTTTATTTTCATAGTCAGCTCCATGCAGGTTACTTACCAAAGTTGTGAAGTGCTCCAAATTCTGGTTTTTGAAGAAGGTGGCACTCTATGTAGTCTACCGTTGTGTCATAAAACACCAGCTAATTTGGTCCAGCCCTAGTGAGCCTCTGGTATATATTCTAGGAATAGCTGAATTGGAACTTTAAGGATGTTTTTTCCTCTGTTTTAATCCCAGTTTTCAACATTTGAATTCATTTTAAGAGCTGGCAATTTATACAGGCTATTAAATTTAGATCAACTTTATGATTTCTTGTAACAGCTTAGTGACTGTAAATTGAAATGCGCTGGCAATATTTGGGAAAAGAAAATTCAGAAGTTTTTTTTTTTTTCTTTTTTCAACCACCAGCGTGTCCACCTGGATATTTCAAGTGTTCTACTGGCTTGTGCATCCAGCAGCTGCAGCATTGTGATGGCATAAACAACTGCTTTGATGAAAGCGATGAACTCTTTTGTGGTTTGTATTCACTTATTAGAGATCTTGACTGGAAAACCCAATGAATGAATTCTCTTGTCATAGAAGGCAAGTGAAACACAGTGAAATTTTTTAGGAGGGGAAAAAAGTGTTTTCAGCTTCTTTTTTATGACCAAGTACAGACTATTAGTCAGTCTCCAGAACTTAATTAATAGTTAATTGGCAAGGGACAAAACCAAGAATGAAGAAGGTGTGGCACTGGAGAGCATGGGCAAGATATTTAGATGTGTAAAACCAGTTGTAATAGACTATATTTCATTTTTTTTTCTCATGTCATAAACACTGGCAATTATTAGTAAAGTTCTGTTCCGTTATGAGATTATTTTAGTTTGGGTGGAACGACAAAAAGGGGTGAATAAAGCAGATGAAAGTGATGATAAATGTCCCTGGTGAAAGGGGGTTAGAACTTGGGCAGCTCTGCCTGGGGCAAGGTGCATACTGGGGAGATCACTGAACTCCTTTACACTTTATTTCCTGCACACATAATGTGGCACTCACACCCATCCTTCTACTGTGCAGTTAAGGTAAGAATGTGGTACCCAGACATCATCAGAAGAGTAGTGTTAGCATTTACAAGCATGCTTCTATACCTGATTTGACTTATGTTTTTGAAGTTGTCCCTGAGTGGAACTGTAACTCCAGCTTCACGATACAGGATAACTTGCTTGCCTGCAATGGAGTAAGTGATTGTGAGAATGGACAAGATGAGCAGAACTGCACCCACAGTAAGGCTGCTCTCTTGAATATTTTTTTTTCTCTCTTCTGTTATCTATTTACCCTTGCCTTGAATACTGGATGCTTCATTCAAAGACTTAAGAGGCACTATCAAATTTCACTCAGGCTATGTAATTCTGTTCAATTTTCTAAAATGCTTAGAAAAAAGCTTTTATTCATTTAAAACTATTTCTTTTTTTTAAAATGAGTTCATGAACATTTGTTTGAACAAAATACTGTCAGAATAATTAAGTGCTTTGTGTGCAGGATGGGGATCTAAGAATTTGAAGCTTGAATCCCTGCTTTATCTCTTTAAAGCATAAGATGTGCAAATTAATTCCTGGATCTGTTTTACCACCTTTAAAATAACTAAAAAAATGATAGCTTCTCTGGAGCAGTTTTCAGGGTTATAAGGTTAAGGTGTTTAAAATGCTATGGAAGCTATTAATTTAGCAGTAGGCCCATGCAAGTTTTGAATCAGACCTTTCCTGGACTTCATAGAATAAAGGAACACCACAGCATGAAAGAGAGCACAGCTGATAAGTACTGGAAGTGACTTTTTTGAAGAAAAGTTTTTTGACCAGTCTGACTAGACAATCTGTGTAAATAGATAGTGGATGTTTCTGTGTGTTGACAAGAAAATTGAACTGGGTTTGAGTGGCCTCAGTTATTGTAAGCCACAGGGAAATAGGAAAATGCCAAGGTTAGGGTTTGCAGTTCTACTGAATACAGTTAATAAGATTGCTTTCACTACAATCTTTCATTTCACATTTAATACTGTAATATAAAGGAGAGCTTCTTTCCAGAGTCCTGGATGTTTTCTCTTTCTAGCCTAACACTCTACATCAAAAATTTTGCTGCTTTATCCATGTTCATTAGTGCTATGGGAAAGGATGAGAGGAAACCTATGTTCAAACTTGAACAACTTGATACACACCTTGGTACAGATGCAGTTCTACTTGAATAGTTTATTCTAATTAGAGGTTGACTTAAGCCATCCCAGTCAAAGTGCATTTTTTGCTATGTTCCCTCCTATCTATTAATACATGTATGAATCTTTTATCTGTGCAGACATGTTAAGCTGAACCAGTAGTGTTTTTTTTTTTTTTTCTCCACAACTATATCAGGTATTCCTTGCACAAACCACACATTTAAGTGCAGGAATAACATTTGCATTAGGAAACAATATGCAAAGTGTGATGGGACTGTGGACTGCGTTGATGGAAGTGATGAAAGCAGCTGCAGTAAGTTCCTCTCAAACATTCATCTTTTTGGACGTTGAGCTTTTTGCACAATAAAACCATTTATTTCTTCCTGTTTTGAAGTGGGTACAATTCATTCTGTATGTACTGAGTTTTTATTGCGTTCTGTCTATAATAGCGGGGTAATTATCAGCTATCAGTTTACTTCAGGTCTGGTTGCAGAATTTCCTAAGTTCTTGTGGAAGGGTGAGCTTATGGTTATGGGGAGCCTTAGCTGCTTATTGTAGCTATGTTAAGGATTAGGGAAACAGGGTTAAATGCAGAGTGAACTTGGCTAGCTGGTGAGGCAGTATTTTTGCTGGCTGCAGCAATGTCAGGTGTTCTATGAAGACAGGCTGAGAGCTGAGGTGTTTCAGCAAGGAGAAGAGAAGGCATTGGGGAGACTTTTAGCACCATCCAGTACATGAAGGGGGTCTACAGGAGAGCTGGAGAGGGACCTTTCACAAGGTCATGTAGCGACAGCAGAAGGGGGAATGGCTTTATATAGGCAAATGGTAGATTTAGGAAAAAAATCTTCACTGTGAAGGTCCTGAGGCACTGCAACATGTTGCCTGGAGAAGTGGATGCCCCATTCCTGGAAGTGTTCAAGCCCAGGTTAGATGGGGCCCTGAGCAACTGGTCTAGTGGAATGTGTCCCTGAACATGGCAGAGAGGTTGGAACTAGATGATCTTTAAGGTTCCTTTTAACCCAAACCATTCTATGATTTTATGATTTTGCCTGGCCCTCAGCTGTTTCTGGCATGCTACCTGGATGTCTAATCTGCCAGCACCTGCCTCGGATCAAGAGGGTATCAAAAGGCTAGCCATATGACTACTTCTGTTTGAAAACATTAATGCTGCTTTTGACTTTTTTGCTGTGTGAAGGAAAGTGTTCAGAAATATTAACACCTCCGTGTGGGAGTGTGGGACTAAAACTCTTGAGCAGGCACTGGGGATGGACTCAAGGCCCTACAGAAGGGCCTTTCTTCCTTGTTTTTCAGAGTACAGCTTTTTGTGCTGAGGTATGACTTCATCTGTTAGTCATATACAGCATTGTCAGACTGTCAGTTATTTCCATACAAATTAGTGATTGGACCACCTTATTCCTGAAGTAACGTGTCCAAGCTCCACATACATTTTTCTTGTATCATTCTCCTGTTTTGGCAAGAAGTACGTGTTCTGATGATGCTGAATTTCCTTACTGATGGCGTCCTTTCAGGTCAGGGCTGACAGTATCAAAAAGAGATATGAGGTATTGTCTATTTTTATACATTCATCAGGATGCTTATTAAATCCTCTGACAGTGCTGACATAAGAAATTTTCAGAGGCCAATTCCTGTAGTGAAGCTAGAAAAGGAACTTGGTAAATTTCCCATACCAGTGCCTTTTTTTGACTTGGAGTCACCTCTTGTTTCAGTAATAGAGTAGCCAAATAGAGAAGTTTTCTGATTAGGAAATAGATTTCAAACTGCAAGATTCATTCATGCCCTGCGTGGGAAGCCTCCTCAGTAAAGAAAAGCTCTTGGAGATGGCATTTATAACCTGAAATATCCCTTGCAGATTGTGGCAGTAGCAAGATCAGCAGTCTCGTCTCTCGGATTGTAGGTGGCTCAAACACTGAGGAAGGTGAATGGCCCTGGCAGGTCAGCCTTCATTTTGTGGGAGCTGCTTACTGTGGAGCATCAGTGATATCAAAAGAATGGCTTGTGTCTGCAGCTCACTGCTTTCAAGGGATCAAGTAAGCAGTCTTCCCTCTAACTCTGTCCCAAACATGACCAGCATCCACAAATGCCTTTAGATCCCAGAGTTTGAGCTGCATGGAGGTACTGCTGCCCCCTTTCACCTGCCCTGCTGTCAGCAGATGTTTTGGGGTACTTTTTAAAGAAATACTTTCACTATTTCCTCCCAAGCAGGCTGGCTGACCCCAGAGCATGGAGTGCCCACCTGGGGATGCAAATGCAAGGCCGTGCAAAGTTTGTATCTGCAGTGAGACGGATCATAGTCCATGAATACTACAACAGCAGGAACTATGACTATGACATTGCCCTGCTGCAGCTGAGCAAGCCGTGGCCAGACACAATGGGCCATGCCATCCAGCCAATCTGTGTGCCTCCCTTCTCCCATAAAGTCCGCAGGGGTGACAAGTGCTGGATAACAGGTTGGGGCCAAAAGCAGGAAATGGGTGAGTTTTACCCCTTCAGTTGAGCTAATTGTTTTTCCAAGGTAAATAGCAGCCCTCATAGACGGGGCAGGGGGGTGTGTGGGTGTGGGTGTGTGTGCAGGACACCAGCTTTTGTGCATTGCTAAGGCATGCAGAAAATAATAGTGTTTTGAGTCTTCTGTCCTATGTGAGTAGGTGCCTTGTGCATGTACCTTCATATGTTCAGGAAAATTGGCTACTGGTCCCGTGGGTCTGAAGGTCTTCTGGCTCATGTGTTTAGCTAAGACTTTCAGGGAGCTACACTTAATCTGAAATAACATGATGTTGGTTTTTGCCTTTGTTACCCTTGGAGGTGTGTTAGTATGCCTAAATGGAGCCTTTGCTGCTTGCTGCAGGGAGATGAAATTGATAAGTCTCCCTTCACCCACCTTCAGCCTCTGCAGGCTGAGCAGCCCTGTAGTGCCAATCCTGGTTGTGAGGTGCCAGCTCCATCCTTGGAATGCGCCTTGACAGAATGGCCACACTGTAATTGTGGACTGCCCCATGGCAGGGGTAGGTCTGGCCCTCCCATCAGCTTGTCCTGACCTGCCTCTGCCCTTGTATGAATGGTGGTACCTTCTGCCCCTCCCATGGCCACTCTCGTAAAGCCCTTCCAGTGTAGGTGTGATGGCCGCCCTCATGTCGTCATCACCATGCCAAGCCCCAGGTCTGCCTGCAGGAACGTGTCCCAGGTGGTTTGTCTGCACCTGCCCAGGGCCAGCTTCACCTGCCCTCTTGGGGCTGCTGGCACTGTGCTGGCCCAGCAGACCCGCTGCTCTTGGCAGGTTGTAGGAAAGGCAAGTGCATGGTGCAAGGTGGCAGCAGCAGGTAATGAAACTCCAGCATTCTAACTTGCTGCTCACAGGCAGGACTCCCACATGCTAAATTACATTCAGCTCTCTCTAAATATCTGTGAGAGAATGTATGGTTGAAAAACAATGGCAACCACCTGACTGAGATAGGACATATGGTGCGGCTTCTCTCTTTGGGTTGCTGGTTAGTCATACGTGAAATTTAAAGGATTTCTTTTTCCCTCTTTTCCTCTATTCCCTTCATCATTCTGCACAATACAAGTGCCAAATCAGTCTTTGAAGTAATTCTTAAATACACCCTATTACATATTAGGTTAATCAAATACTGAAACAGTTTTGTGATGTAAACCAGCACTTGCATAATTGCATACATATATTAGGTGAGAGTTTTTTGGGTATACCCAGATTTTGACAGGATCAGCTGGTGATGAGATTGGACCTTTTGTATTAAAAAGAGAGGACAATGCAGTTTAATTCTGTTTTTCTGAAAATATATAGCTTACAGAAAAGAGATGTTTTACTACATCTTTTGGACAGAGAGACCAAATTTTGAGAAATACCCAAATTCTTTATGCTGCCAAAACTTGCATTCTGAAACTCTGGCTCATAATTTTAATCTTAGATTCCTCTCCTGCAGATATACTGCACTAATTGCAAATCTGTTACGTGATGATCCAAACATCTTTGTAAAATCCTGTTTCCTTTTAAAAATAAAAAGAAAACAAATTAAGAAGTCTTGAGACATTTTTCAAAAAGCAAGGAAAAAACTCTTTAGTCAATGCTAGTGATTATGCCACAGTATTTGGTGCGTTTAAAGGACCAAGATCACATTATACAATTGTCTTTTAGGGGAAGCTTTCTGCCCTGTTGCAGTTGTTTGGAATCTGGAATAAACACAGTGGCCTAAATTATCTGTGGATATTTTCTGAAGACTTCTTGTTTTGTATTTTGTATTTCAATAGATGAGCTCTGTTGAATCCCTCTACTTTGATTTTGTTTTCCAGATGATGAGGGTTCAGCAATTCTTCAGAAAGCAGAGGTGGAAATTATTGACCAGACGTTATGTCATTCCACGTATGGGATTATCACATCTAGAATGTTTTGTGCTGGGCTATTGTCTGGGAAAAGAGATGGGTGTAAAGTAAGTATCTCAGCACACTTTGCATAGAACATATCTTGTCTTCCATTGTCGCATGATGAGATGTAAGAATTGACTGGCAGACCCTTTGTGGTCAGCATGTTTCAGTTCTGAAAAAGAGCAATGTAAGAGTTGTCTGTCAGCAAATATCTCCTCTGGGTGTTTTCAGAGTTCTGCTGCTTTATGTGCATCACTAAGCTTCAGTTGCAGGCCAAGAGCCAATCAATTGGCAAGTTACAATTAGAAGTTGAAACCCAGCAGCTTTTCGTATAAGAGGCTCTCAGTCGAAGAAATAACTGAGAAACTAGCTTGTCTCTTTTCAGGATCCCTCTCTTCCCACTTGGACTGTATATTGAGACAATGACAATTAGGCATAAATTTTCAAATGTAAAATATTTCTGATCTGAAAAAGCTGAAAGATAATAAATGTGAAGGTCTGAACTTACTTCTAGTGAACAGTAGTAAAACTGTGTGTATGTATATACACACAATATTTATATAGCATTTTATATTAGAGTTGTTATAATATATGCCATGTTATATTACAGTGAACGTATATAAACCTGCTACTAAAATAGTAGTAAATTTTCTGCTAAAATAATAATAAACCCATTTTTTTATGATGGAGACCTGGAATGTTCTAGTTTTCACTGATCTACATAAAAGTCAGAGAGACTACAATGGCTCTGAGGGCTTTGAGGGAGTATAATGCACCAGCTACTTTTTAGAGGTTAGTGAAATCACTGATATTAAGCATTGTTTTCACTAACTGGAGAATTTGTTTCTGTAGTTATCTGTATGGCCACTCAAAATATAGCCAAGGAAAAGCACAATTTACAGGTCTTCTGGCTGCATTTTTCTAAGGACAAGTGATTTGTGGCTGTGCCTGGCAGTTAGAGCTGATCAAAATGTGGTATTCCTGTTTTGTGAAAAATGCTGGTGTTCCACTTTGCTTTTGTCATAGAAATTAGAGCGGGGAAAAAATTGAAAATTTTATTTACAAATGTAAAATTTTAATTGTCAAAGAAGGAAAAAGTTTTCTTCTAAATTCTTGACATTTTTGTGAGGTATGCTGGTTTAAAAGTAAACCAGCAGGAGAAATGAACACAACTCAAAAGAGGCTAAAAGTCAGAACTACAATTTAATAAAAAGATTACAATAGATACACTGATACAAAGGAAAATTAGCTTTAGCCAACAAAACCCAGTTGTACAACCCAGCCCCCTGGGGCACGAACAGAATGGTGCTTGCCAGCCCCTGTGCAGAGCACCACATGGTCCCTGAGTCCAAAGCAAAAAGAAAAGGAGAACCTGTTTTCCTTCCAAAAGGTTGGTGGTCTCAATCTGGTCAAGAGTGGCAGTTGGAGTCCTGTTGAGGTTCTGGTCCTCCTCTCAATCTGATGAGTGAGTGCTCCAAGACCCCAGACCCCAAGCATATATACGCTTGGGTTCAGATGGGAATGCCCAATACTTCCCCCAGGGTGAGGGGTTTCACAATGGGCAATTTACTCAGTGAGTCACAGGACATCTTGGTCTACTTGGTGGCCCATTAGCAGACATGACTCCTCAGGCTGGGTGTGAAAATGCTAATGCCTCCCTGGAGGGGAGTTATCACACCTGAATCATTGGTGTGAAGACAGGGAACCCTCTTATCTCTGTTTTCTCAGGCACCCAGTCCATAGCCTGAGGTGTCAGGTGTGTCCTGGGCAGCTGCTGCAAACAATGCATTATTAACAGTTCATGATAAATGGCAGAGAGGGTACAGAATACACAGTTCCAGTTACACCCCCGCAGTGATAAACTGGTCCCAGCTGCTATGACTAGGACATGAGGCAATTCAAGTTAATCCTACCTTGAGCAGCAGGTGCTACCTAGGCACCTAGGAAGAGGTCCCTTCCAACCTGCATTACTAACATCCTATAAAGTTAAAATAGTTTTCTAGCTCTGGCAAAATCTATGTCTAGAAGGGAAGCACTTCTCTTGCAAAATATTAGAATTTTGCCAACTCACCTTTTGATTTTGGAATTTGTTTCTTGCATCAAATGTTTTGGTAAAGTTTAACTTGCTACTAGGTGTCTTTTTAAGAGATATTGTGTGTACAGCAGAGTCTGACAGTCTAAGCTTGGTCCAAGGAATTTTCCCCAAATTGTGGCACATGTTTTTTACCTGAAGCTTTGCCAATGTATTTATACAAGAACACTCTATAAAGAAAGAGTCCTGGTTGTTTTGTCCTGTATTATGGCATTATGACATACTGTATAAAACTCTGAAGTCTATTACAGAATTCATTTTAAGTGATCTAATTACAAAGGCATTACATATGCCTAAACATTTCATGCTGATTTGTATCTTCTAGAGGAGAACGCTGGGGCTCTTTTGCCTTCTTTAAACTGAAAAACCACAAACACAAAACAATTGAGGGATTCCATCTGTTTCCATGTTCCTTATTTTGAAAGAAGTTATATAGTTATTAGATATTTTATTTTATGTATTGTATTTACCTTATTTTTTATTTTTTTTAAAAAAGTTGGTTTTGTTTTTTGTTTTTTTTTTTTTGAGTGGTTAGTATGTAACCTATGAATGTACATACACAGTAAGTAGCAGATTTGGGGTTTAGCTGTAAGTTTGAGGCTAGGAAAAAGAATTTCAAATCTAGTCCATGAAAAGTGATATCTTTATTAGTGTCTTTAAAGAATGAGATCTAGCCTTCTTTCTTGTGGAAGAGCAAACTTTGGTACAACTGTGCAGTCTTATCTGCTTTAAAAAAAATTATCGATGGTTTGAACTATGTGAATATGAAAATATAGTCACTGTTGAAATTACTCAGACAAAATATCTCCCGTGGATTTTCTTCCAGTTTTTGTATTTCCTTATAAATACCTACAACTCGATCTATTATTTTTAGGGTGATTCCGGCGGACCACTCTCATGTCAAAGTAATGGAGATGGAAAATGGTTTTTGACTGGCATTGTGAGCTGGGGTTATGGATGTGGAAGACCAAATTTCCCAGGTGTCTACACAAGAGTGTCAAATTTTGCTCCATGGATTCACAAATATGTGCCTTCAGTTTTGTAGCTTGAAAACTGCTTTTGTGGAGTAAAGCATGTCCTGGATATCTTCGTTAAAAATCATACTTGTAAAAACTGTTGAGTGGTGAAATTTCTTTGCATATCTCTTGCTGATTCTGGAATTCACATACAGGAGTAATAACTACCCTTTTCTCAAACCTTGGTGAATAAGGAAGAGACTGTTCCTTGTGGTGGTTGTCCTATGCAGATGTCTGGAGACACAGGAGGAGATGCAGTAAAAAATTTCTGACACTTTGCATTCCTTTTCCACGTAGCACATAAGTGCACGTGCAATCCTCTGTCAGGAAACTGAAGTCACAATTGATCACATAGAGGGCTTAAGGTTTACTCAGTCCTTTCTTTTCAGGTGTGTATGGCCAATACAGAAATAAGTGTGGAGCAGCGCCAACTGTTTGCACTCTTGCATATACTACTTTCCCTGTCTTGTCCACCTAGAACGGCTGACAGGCAGAAAGGGAGAGGAGAGATAGCAGAAGGTGAACTCTATCCTTTCAGATCCATAGGGCCCTGATTTTTGAAGATCAGACATTTTGAGTTAAGAGTGATGATTTGTTCCATGCTTATTCCTTCTCCAGCTTTCATTGAACTAATTGCATGATTTGGAGCTACTAACTTGTTTATTTCGGCCTCCATTTCTTCATATTCAAGTTCATCTACATAAGAATTTGAATTCTTTAGCTTCAGGCAACCTTAACAAGATGAGTAAATATAATGATGTGAGTTTTTGCAATGATCATGTTCTTGCCCAAGTAAACTGATTTTTCTGAAAGGTCCTGATATAATTTTGATGCAGAAGTGGTTTGGTTTGTTTCCTCTAGGCTTTTTCTGTGGTTTTTTTTCTTTTCCATAAAGAAAGGGGCAAAGTATCAATCAGCAGGTTGTGTGTGGAGCAGATAGGCTGTTGAAAAAAAAGAGGCTTGAACAGAACCATCTATCTGCATTTGTAGTTTGAATTTCTGAGCTGTGAGGATTGCCTTCCAATTAATCCCTTGTGCAGTCTGTGTGATCTGTGTTGGGGTTTGTTTGTTCCCTTTCGTGGTTTTTTAGTTTGTTTCTTTTGAGGTTTTTTCTGGGGTGAGGTTTCTTGGGCCTGTTTCAGTTTTCTAGGTTTTGTTCTTTGTGCTGTCTCTCTCAACACGTATAAAATATGTTATTACCCCACACACATCATCCTTGATTTTCATGTTTTACATGCAAAATACGCTGAACTTGTTGATTTGCTGACCTAAAACAAGTTTTTCTTTCAAACAGGAAATGTGAATATGAATTACTTTGCTCTTGCATTTATACTTTGGTATCAGCTTGAGACTGGAAAATTTGGGTGGTCTGTGGAATTGAGCATTTCTTCTCTCTCATCAACATTCTGTGACTTCTCCTGGGTGTTTATTAGAAGTTGCCCCATACATGTTGCTCTGGACTTTTTATCTGTAAATTGCTTGTGTGACCTTTGCATTGTGTGATAAATTATTTCTGTACTCTATTTTTTCTGAAAGATATTATCTGTTTTGAAATGATGGGATCTGTATCCTACCTAGCCATTTAGGAAAATAAAGAGTTACAGTGATGGTAACTTTTCCACTCCACCTTCTTTGGTTGCAAATCGTCTGTCTTCAACTTCAAGCTGTATGGCAAAGGGGAAATAAGAGAAGCCCAGCATGTGTGGTGGGGAGAGTAGCATGCTATTCTGAGTTATGTTTAAGAAATGAGGTTTATTTAGGGGTTTGTTACTAGATTTGCCAAAAGGCATTTGTGTCACAGCATCATGATATGGGCTTTCCCCTCCAGCAGGATTTCTGTGTACAGCATACCAGCTCCAGACACTGAGCACACTGCAGGGCAGGTAAGAGGCACCAGCTAAGCTTTATAGCAGGAACACAGTAAATTATCTTTCTCTCCACTCTGGTGAGCATTAACCTCTCTTCTTGATAAATTGCTCCTAACCAAAGTGATGATTTTTCCCCCTGCTTCCTTAGATTGAAATGCATGCAGCAAGCAAACAGCCAAGAAAGATGTTTCATGTGTGATGTAGTTGATAACATAAAAGATATTATCTCAATTGTAACCCCTTTAAAACTAAAAGAGTAAATACACTAAAATGTGATACAGTAGTTCTTCTTTATTGTCTTACTGATTGATGCCTTCCTGTGTCATTCCCTGGGAAAGTCCACAAATTTGCTACTGCCCATCCTACAAGATGGCTATTGTCAAAAGCATCATTTCTTCAAATGGATGAAGTTGTGTTTCTGGAGGAGGTGACTTCTAGGAATATTGCCTGTAGTTTCTTTAACACAGTAATTGTGCTAATCCTGCACTATTCATTCTGTAAGTGTTACCCATCCTGTCCAGACCACACCAGGATTATTTTGCACTGTGCAAAGCTCTGCACTAAGCAGCTGAGCACATAACGTGCAGCTAAGCAATTGACTTTCCTTCTCCTTATTGTCTTTGCTAAAGCAACAAAATGCACAACACTTAGCAGTTAATAGTTGCACAAGAATATTGAAGATATGTATTTTATCTCAATTTTTTTTGACTCTGTGAATATCATAACTATTAGAACTGTCATCTTTCTCAAGAACCTACAGGAATTAGCTGTCTTCTATTCCCCTTTTTAAAAAACAGAATGTGTGCCTAACTTATGTATATACCTTCCCAAATCTCAACACATAGCCGTTAAAACTATACCTCTTCAGGAGGATAGCGCAGCATAAAACGAAAGCTTAACCACTTTATCTTCCTAGTAAAAATCCCTACAGTCTGAACTGTACCTCATTCCTCTCTTTACCTGCTGGGCCCTACTCTGTCAGTGAGACTGACTCAGCACTCTGGCTATTACTGCATGTTTCTCCTAAGAACTAATACCTATAGATACAAAAGCACGCTTCTGCAACCCTCTTGTTCTGGAAGCTTTTCTGTAATGTTATTAGGTGCGCTAATTTTTTAATCTGTTTTTTTCCTCAGTTCCAGCTTTCTCGTTTATTTATATTGGTGGAAGCCTAAAAATTTCTAATCTGACTTACACAAATGACCTCAATGATCCAACATCACTGAAATTCTTCCTGCAAGCAGAAGCAATCCAAAGTTATGTAAGTTCCCACATAAATAGAGCAATTATTTATAAAATATTTTTACAGAATTAGACTAGGAACGAGGAGAGGATTCCAGAGAGTTATAACAATTTTTCCCCTTCAAAATAGCAAGCTTAAAGCTAGCAAGTGCCTTGGCAGTTTGCAGATTTAGGAATGTAGCAAGACAGATGGGGCTGTCTCTTATAGTATGGTCAATGTTTTCTAGATAGTAAACCTGCGGGTTTCAAGGTTATGGAAAAAACTACTTAGAGAAATAGAGTGGGTTTGTTTTACTTTATTTGAGATCTCTTCCTTCTACATTTTTCTCTCTTTTTTTTTTTTAATTACATCAGTGCTTAAACTTTTGTTTTGTTTTCCCTTTTCACTCAATGCTTGCTTTCTTGCACTTCTTATGAGTTTCTATTTGTGAGATCAATATTGTTTCCTAGGTACAGGTGAATAGCAGTATTAAAGACAAAACAGTTCTGTTAGCTGGTATTTCCCAAAAGAGCTGTTTTTCATTGCTAATTATCTAGAGCTATTTCAGAGGTCTTGAAATGTGATGTAAATTAGATGCACTTTTTTATTTTAGGGAAATTTAATGCATATTTATGATCCTTATTTGATACATTTTGTGAAAGTGATGAATAGTTCTTGAGCTATGTGTGGGAGTGTAAGGAAGAGGAAAATAAGAGAAAGACAAAGGCTTTATAGCATAAGAGATAATATTGGCACTAAAATATAATCATTTGCATTTTCTTTTAACATTATTTAATCATCAATTGGAAGAAACTTATGAGTCTTCCTTGGGAAAGTACTACTTGAAGTCTGTAGTCGCTGCTTTCAGGTAGGTACTCTTTCAGCATATGGTATAAATTAAAAGTATTCAACTGTGTTTCTCTTAGATTTTTTTCATGCATTTTAAATTAGTTGTCTGGAAGAACATGCAGATCTCCATAAGAGAATTAAAATTGCAGAAATGCACTGAAGTGTATGAGCTAAGCTAATAGAGTGATTTCTGTCTAGCCCTGTAGAACTGGTGAGAGAATTCAAGTCTGATTAATTGTTCCTTGCTTTATGGATTGTTTTGTAGTCTAGTCATCTACTTTTAGTTTTTGAAATACCACTTCAGCACTTGCAGAATCTTATTTTGGTTTTGTCTATTCAAAATAAGTTCCTTTTTAACCTATCAAAACAGAATTTAAATGTATAATTTTGGGTGAGACATTCTACTTAAGCCTCTGGTGAGAAGTGTAAATACATTGAGCAGATGGCTACTACTGTCCTGGTAGTTTCTGAAAACTCTGAAAGGTCCATCCACAGGCTGTTTTGAAAGGAGTGTGATGGATTGTCTCTTTGAATCACTGAAGTAATATTTTCCATATGTACACAAAAAGAGTGTTTCTTTCAGCATTTCTGTGAAATATTGGATCAAGGTATGGGCACAAAATTGTGTTGCCATATGGTACTAATATCAGTTAAAAAAAAAAAAAAAAAAAAA
>VWZG01008428.1:4468-41093 GCA_013396735.1 Grallaria varia | reverse complement strand
AAAAAAAAAAAAAAAAAAGAAGTACAATTTTTCTGGAACTGTAACATGATCTTAAAAAGTGTACCATTATATAGCAGAAATGGAAACATCCAATTCCATAAAAAATATTGCAAGGATTTTGTGAGGTGTAGTTTTCAGTCTCAGTGCAAAACTTTTTAAGCAGCATATTTTAAAAATATTTCTACTCTATAGCAAAACTAATTGTTAAACAAGAGAGCTTTTTGCCCCCATGTTCAGCTGCAACTCTTAGCACAGGAGTTTAACTGGCTATGAAACTGTGCCAGCCAAAAACATAGACCAGTGGAAATCATGTCCAAAACAGTAATTAGAGCATATTTATGATGCAATTTTTTCTTTCTCAGTGAAGGGGAATTTGGACTTCAAGCTTACTGCTGGAATACTTTCTGGGCACCACAAGGTATGGTTGCTTCTCTTAAGAAATTAATCACAGTAGAAGAAAAAGAAATCTGTAGTAAACAAGCAACTCACTTGTTCAGTTCTTCTGGGGAGAAAGATTTTGATCTTGCTACAATGGAGCTTTTTGGTAACAATAAACCTGTCGTTTAATACCTATTCTGTCTATTTTTTTTCCTCCAGTTTGTGTCTTTGGCTTGTGTAGCTGATAGTTATTAAATTTCAGTTTCAGATTCCACAGAATATGATGTGATGCTAAAATCACATGATTATGCTTCAATCCCAATTGAAATCATTGGGGGTAGGGTTGGGGGGAATCCTGTAACAGAAAAACAGCAGTTTCCTTGTATGTATAGGGCCTACAGACTAAACCAGACTAGGGAATCTCCCTGGTTTGTGTTCCAAATAAAGGCTGGATGAAAATACCTTACAGCTTTTATACTGATGTTCCGACTAAAATGGTTGAAATTTAGTAGTTCCCACTGAATTGCAATAAGCTGTGGTTCCTATTCTTGGCATCTTCAAAAAACCAACTGTATAAAATTATGTATCATTACTTGTCTTGTCATTAGATAGTTTTGGCTTTAATTCACTTTGCATGATTTCTCCACATCAAGTACATGTTGAAATTGTCTTCATGTACTTAGTATTCTCATTACATGGAGAGGGGCAAAGAGAAAATGACACAGGAAGTAGTAGGTGTAAAGCAGAGATTGTAGCAATTGCACCCAAATCGCTTCCTGTTCGTGGAGTGTGTGGTGAGCTGGTGGTGGTGAGGCTTGGCCAGAGCAGCAGAAGGTGATGCAGTCTGGTAGGCAAAAGAGAATAGGGTTGTAAAGGCAAGGGCAAAAAGGGATTAGAGTAGTCAAGAAATGTGGGTAGGTGACTGTTTCTGCCTTGTCTGAAATTTTACCCAAGAACTCAATTTATCTTTCAACTCAACAATTTTTCAGCCACTGATCTATCTTTTTTTGTGTAGCAGTATCCTTTGATCTGTATGCCAAGCCAGGTAACAACAGGACTCTTAACTCTGATGAATCCCAAAAAGTCTTTTTATCAATGGAGGCTGCGAGTTCCTTCTAACTATGTGGTGAGACTGGTAGTTATCACTTTGTATGGTGTCACTCCAGAAAGCTGTGTATCACACCACTTATCAGCATATGATTTCCGTCTTCCACTGCAAAACAAGATCATTACCAGGCATGATAGAGAGAACAAAGATGTTTTATTGAGCTGTACAGAAACTCTCTGAAGCTGTACCAAATTGATAAAATGTAAGGCTCCAAACACAACTTTATTAAAAATATCATGTAAGGCAATGAAAAAACCTTCTATGAAAGTTGGAAGGGACACATAAGCATCTTTAAGTCTGACTCCCTGCTCCTCGTAGGACTGACTAAAACTAAACCATTTGACTAAGAGCACTGTCCAGATGCTTCTTGAACTCTGACAGGCTTGGTGCTATGACTCCACTTTCCCGGGGAACCAGTTATAAATTTCCATGGGGTTTGTTGTACATTACGACTAATTTTTAATGTATTTGATTTCATACAATTACTGTCACAACTCAAAAAAAAGCAGATATTTTTATAGTATTGCATTCTATTACTTCTAGAAAATATATGTTTTATAGTAGTCCAGTCACAGGTGAATCCCTGTTCATAACAGGGAGTTTGTGTCCATGGAAGGCTCCGTCCTCAGAGTCACCATATAGTCCATTTGCATAAGTGAGATCATATGATATTTAAACTTGAGTGGCCATGCTGTTCCCACTTATCAGAGGCAAATTTCATATATGGGCACAATGAATCTGTCTTCATCAAAAAACTAAAGAAACAAGTTTGAGAATCTGAGGATGGATGGTTTCAAGAAGGGAATTTTTAAAAATTTTTTGTCCGAACTTTCAGGAAGAGTCTAGCTGAGCTTGAAGATTCATTTAGGAATCTGAAATGCACATCTCTAGTAATGCTTTAATTTACTTGAGTAGGTAGTCCTTTTCAGCTCTATTGATAGATTTGTTTCTCTCTTCATGCAACAAATGTAAGAGCTTGCCCTTGTGGACTGCATCTGTTCTGCTGTTGATTATGGATTTTTGCTGCAACTGTGCATTATTAACAGAGGCTGAGGTTTTTATGAAATGCAAATATAGAACTGGCTGTGAGCATGGAAGCACCTGGAAGACAGGGAAAATGGCACATGGGTATGAGGTAACCTATTCAGAGAACATCAATGCAGTAACCTGTAAGACAAAGTTCAAGAATGCGCATTGATGCCTGGCTATCAAAGAACCAAAACACAATTTTGTTGACTGAAATTATGTTAAATGCCTAATGGTACCTCAATAAAAGTTAACTCTTTTTGGTTGTTTTTCTTGCCACCCTAGAAAATGTGTGGTTTTGCATATGTCTGTTGGTTTTCTACATGTGCCAAAACCAGCTAGTGACATACTTAAGACAGACATAGTAGAACTAATAATAAGTATGTCCAATAGCTATGACAGTCAGTAATTATGATATTTATAGCCATTATTCCCTGATGTTTAGGTTTAGGGTCATGCATGGTGATTAAAATTATTTTCACCAGTTTCTGTAAACTGCAGTAATACAACTGTTCAATGACAAATATTAAAGAGTGACCAAACTGTGATGGTGAAGTGTAGTGTAAGAATAAGCACCCCATATGGACAACTTCTCTCGTAGCTTGCCCTGCTATTCTGACGATACTGTGACAAAAGATGCAGCTAAAAGATAAGCAAGGCTATCAACTGGGTTGATCAAGATGCTGAGAGATCTCCATGTGGCAGTGCAGGTAAGACTCAATTTTTTGTTTTATAAAGGTTTTGTCCGCTATTATGATAAAAAAGTTTCAATAATGTCTGCAAGAGAGGCAATTCACAGATTCATTTTCTAGTGTCTCACATGGCATGGGAGCAAGGAATAGCCTGCTCTAAAGCAGAAGACAACTACTTTCAGTTTAAGGTTCAAAAATTTTATTTTAATGCTGCCAGTCTGGATCTCAGTGACAGTGGCAGGGCTGTGATGGAAATATTCTGTTACTGTGAGGTCTTAATTGCTTTTATTTGCTATGTGTAGAAAGAGAGAAAACTGCTAAAAATTTTAACACTCAGATTTAGCAATGAATGAAAAGAAATCCAAAATATGCTGTGGGTTTCAAAATGGAATAAACATGAGTGAATCTATGGATGAAAGATATAGCATCTCAAACTACGAGTGGAAATAACTTTTTAGCTTCAGGATATAAATTAACTCATTATTTAAGTAGAAGATCGATAAGAAGCAATAGTCTCCAGGCTTACAGTTTCACATTTTGTGTGATAGCTTTTGTGACTTGAAACCAAAGTAAGTGTTAATAGACTGGATATATTTGGGCTTATCTCTTGCATAGGTGCTGCACAACACTTCTGCACCAGCACTTGTTGCCTTTTCAGACCTAGCCTCTACTCCTCAGTGGCACTATCACTACCGAAATAACATAGTCTGGCACTCCCTCTCTGATGCTTCTGCAGGTCTGAAAACCCCAGGGCACTTGTTAACCAAGAAAAAGGGTTATTTTCACCATGAGTGACTAAACCTTAATGATGGGAAACTCTAGTGTCTTGTGTACTATCAGCTGGTGGAAGAATAGAAGGGAAGCAGTAGCCAAAGGAACGCTTCTGAAACACAGATGACCAGATCAGTGTTATTTCTGCCTGGTTTCCCAGCATAGATGACTGAAATATGAGAAAGATTTTAGGATTTTTCAGTGCATGTTTTGGGTGATATTTCAGATGGTGTGG
Source organism: Grallaria varia (assembly GCA_013396735.1). NCBI lineage: Eukaryota > Metazoa > Chordata > Aves > Passeriformes > Formicariidae > Grallaria > Grallaria varia. Next base: position 36,883 of record VWZG01008428.1, on the reverse strand, counting down.
ACCCGGGGCCTGGACTCCTTCTGTTGTACATTCAACTTCATCTAGTAATGTAATGTTGCTTACTTTCTCACTGGATCAAAGAGAAGAAAGAAGCATATTAAAAGCTTACTTTCAAGTCATTCCTACAATCAGTAAATAATTAACAGAAACAGGCATCTGATGTAAGCACTTTTATTCCTAATTTTGCTTCTAAAAAGGTTGATATTGCTTGTGGAAGGGAATGTTGGCATCTAAGTCAGGGCATTATCATTCTAATCCACTTCGAGAAAAGTCTGAGAACTGAACAAATAATAGAAAAAATCCTTTGGTCTGGGAGACTTGTCTTTCTGTTTACTTCTCAAGCTACACTTGCCAGACATTGCTATTGTTACACAGGTAACACTGAGCAGTGGCAGCCAGGCAGCCAGCCAGATTGCACTGCAGGCACTATATGTCTAGGCAAGGCTATATAGTCCACTCACAGATCAGCACTTTTTGGCAATTTATCCCCAGCTTCTAGAGTGTGTGTTTAAAGAACACGGAAAACAAGAACAAACAGTTCTAATGTATTTGTTCCTTTACTGAAAGCACTGTTCTGTGTAGTTAAATGTATAAAAAAAGTAGTTCAAGACCTAAGAAGTATATTCCAAACTCATGGGTCACTATGAATTTTACATGAGTTCTCCGTGATTAGTGAAATATTTTGAGTAACAATAAACTGTAGTATTTTAGATGAGATAAAGGCTTCACAAGGTCAAGTTTAGTGACAGTTATTTGGTAAGGCCTAAGTGAAAGAATTTTAACAATTAAGCAAGTGACTATTTTTTAACTTGTGGAACAAATCACAAGGGATAAACTCCTCCAAAGCTTACACACTTCAGCTTGTGTCTCTGTGGATGCTGCTTAGGCAAATACCTGTCCCATGCACATTACTGACTAGAATGGCTTAATTTTTCTGAAGATGGGCATTCCGCATTTTGCCACAAAATGTTGCTATTTAAAAAATTGTCTTCATTTCTGTTGTATTCATGTTTGCATTCACGATGTTGCTTAAAGGGAACTAAAAGCGCTAAAGACTGGGATATCTAGGGGAGTCTTTCCTGGAAAATAAAATCTCAAAAATATTGTTCAAAGGTGGCATTAATTTTCAGACTGAGAACTAACACCCAAACTTGCTGGTTTACTTAAATTTAAACAGAGGTTTCACTTCATTGGGCTGATTGCTTTTGAATTTTTGAAAATGCCTACAGAAACGTCAGAAGTAAATTGGAAAGAGGAGGTTTGTTGCATCCACATTTAGTTGCTTCTTCCACTTACCATGAAAGAACACTTTTTAAAAACTTCAGTCAGAGATGTTTTGTACTTACCCTTAGTTGTAATTTAATAAGGGAAATTCAGTGTGATGGAGAGGTGGCAGTCAAGTGATTTTCTGTTAATACAGGCAAGATGGGAGTTTAATACTGTCACAACTCATTCTTCTAACTCTATACATAGTGAAAGATTCTGGCAAGTGAAGTAGCCTCCACACTTCAATCCAGCTGAGATAACTGTGTTCCTTGCTGATATATTTCTCTCCCAGTGTGTGGTGGTCATTATATTTCCTGGAACGGGACACTGAGTTCCCCATATTACCCAAGTTACTATCCACCAAACATTGACTGCAGCTGGATCATCAGAGTAAGTTCTGGCAACACTTCTGAATACTGATGACTTTGTTTTATGTTAATTAGACAACAAATTGGGAGAAAATATTTTTTATATGGGTGGAACAAAGAGAAAACCTAGTGAAACTACCGCACCTGACTTCTTTTCAGGCACCCATTTCTTTCCTGCCTTATGCACAAGTGCCAGCTATGGGAGGAAAAGATTGCCAACTTCCAAAAGCCTGAGTATTGTTCATGACAGAAACAAATTAGTGGGTAAGATGACAACTCCTAGCAGCCAGAGAAAATTAATAATAATTAGTGCTTTTCTTCTATGTCAGAAAGAAAAAAATGGTAATATAAGCCTTACCTTATATGATGGATACCACACTATTTCCCTGAATTCTGCATAAATAGAAGCTTCTCAGGCTCAGAAATTTAGCCCTGAATTTTCAGCAAGTCCTTTTGCAGGGCTTGGAATTTACTCATGATTTCTACAAACTCCTCAGTGTGTTTGTCTGTTGCTCTGTTAAGCATTTAAGTCCTTTTTTACTTCCCCTGGCAAAGGAAGCTTTTCATATATATATGACTTAATAACAGTCTCTACCTTTAATGTGCTCAACGAAAATTATTAACAGCTTGTAGCACAAAGCTCTCGTCTCTATGCAGGAAAGGAATGAGAACACATGGCAGTACAAACATAGCATGAACTGATACACTGCTTTATGCTGACTGCAGAAATGTTTGCAACTCCTTTATCTAGCACAGTCTGGACAAAGTTGAGTCTAAAAAGATTAATATAGATTTTTAAATTAGCAAAGTTTTGTAGTTCTTCAAAGGCACTAATTTGCCCAATAGAGATGCAATGCTTTCAATTTAATAATAACGAAACAAAAATTTGCCATTTAGAAGCAAAGGCTTTTTTCACTTTATGAATATATGTGTCAGGGCATTTATCCTTTGATTTTAGGCACCATTGCCTGGCTACAAACTGTCACTAAAAGTCCTTGTAATACAAATTCAAGAGGAGTCTCCAGGGTCCAGTAAATGTGGTAAAGACTGGTTAGAAATTGATGGAGTTAGGTGAGTAAATATACTATTTTTTGACATATTAATTTACACTTTGATGTTCTATACAATGCACTGTACTTAAGAAAAAAATGCATCACCACTTACAGTGCAGAAAGATAACTTTCAGGAAAAAAATGTCATGCTTCCAAAGAACTCAGGTAGAAGAATGTTCTTAATCGTGCCCTAGTATTGAACATTTTTCATTACATTAGTTTAGACATACTGTTTTTTCTACAGACATGGACTTACTCTTTTGTTTCCCTTAAGAGCAGTAATATAGAAAACTACAGGATTTTATGCAACTGCAGCTGAACTGTAAATTCCTGGCAGTGATCTTGATGTGGGTGAAGAGCTTATACCATCAGAACTTTCATTTTCTCTACCAATTATTCTTTAGTGATTAATTGTTACACTAACACTGGAAAAAAAAAACAAACAAACCACTATTCAGAGTAATTTGTTTCTGGGAAGGAGTATATTTAAACAAGCAACAGCTGTTGCTTTTGGTTTTAGGACTTAATTTGTTACTGGATTTGTAGCTTTTGGGTTGGCAAATCTAAATTGGAAATCTGAAGTCAAGCGTGCTTGAAGCACTTGATAAGGTAGATTCTTACATGGATCATCTTACCATATCTTGTTTCAAAATCTGCTATTCCCAGAAAAGTTGTGGAGTAGAAGACATTTGTAAATAGACTTTCTAGACTTCCGTCATGCTGCTCTTAACATCAAAATATAACTGATCTCTACTGCATTGTCATAAAGTTTTTCAGCGTCATTACCTTTCAATAAAAGTAGATGTAGCTGGGTGCTAACGGTCAGTTTGATTAGAAATTAATATTTCCCAATTTGCCTTGCTAGGTACTGTAAAAGTCCTTCAGAAAGCAATAGAAACAGAGAATATGACTATTCTGTTGCAGTCAACTTCCATTCTGATGAATTGGTTGCCCACAGAGGGTTTTATATTGAATACAAAGCCTTCAATCACGCAAACCGTAAGTTTTTGAGCGCATACTTTAATTTTTAATGAGGAACTTTTGAGAAACCATCTTGACAGGCCAGCCACATACAAATCAACCTGTCTTTTTTTCTTAACCTGATTTCAAGAGACAAATGTTTAAAATGTCATTTTGTCTTTAATTGAACAAAAAGATGTACACATTTAGATGTAAGATGCTTTTAGAAGCTAATTTTCTAGCTTTTATCAACACTTCAGTAAAATGGGGAGTAAAAATAAAATTTCTCAATTTCTATAGACCTGATTGTATGGCACTTTTCTAACACCTTAAAATCTCCAAGCTGCAGTATGAAAATAGTATGGGCAAAGAGCCTCTAGGCACGACTCTTCTGCCAGCAGAAGTTAACAGTGAATACTTAGTCTTCTGTCTAAAATCACAATGCAACTTGCTCTAGATCAGTTTCCAGGTTTAGAAAACTGTTTAAGTTTTCACTGACAGTTGAAGAGGGCTCCTTGCTAGCAGATGTTGCAGAAATATAACTCAGTTTCTTATAGCTCTCTCCTGACTCCTTAGTCTATGCACTTCTGGATCAGTGCACAGTTAGATCTTGGGGGGCTTCTGAGGGTGAAACAGGAATTTTCAGGAGGTACATATTTCTTAAAAAAAGAGGGAATAGCTTATTTTTTCTGTGCCTTTTATCTGCTTTACCCAACTAATGTCTAGGTAGCTAAAGTTCTCTGTGATTTCAAGTTGAGTTTTTGAAACCTCTTCAGATCCTCAGCTTGCTTGACTGAATGTAGTTCTGTTCATTGTTGACATAGAATCATTTATGTATGAAGGTCCCTGGTAAAGATTCTTGCTTCATGTCTTTCATTATAAATAAGTGACAGGTTTTATGGTTGGTCATTCTATAGGACTCACACATTTTTTAAGGATTTCTTCTTCCACCAGTGTGTGTTTTTTCTGTTAGAAAAAGTTACAAACTATACCAAGTCCTATGGTTTCTCTGGTTAGCGCCTCAAAAATGGGCTAAAGATGAGCCTAAGACCAAGAACGCGTTTTTTAACAGAGAAAATTCCCAGTCTAAATAAAGTCTATAAAATATGTAGCTATGCCTGGAATCAAATGCCTTGTACCACACACACTGAAACTTACTGCCTGCCTTTTACAGCACCACTATCATCCATTTAAGCAGACAACTTAACCTGGGATTGTATCAGTGATAAAGAAGATTAGGTTTAATATTTATTACCCCTCCTGACCCACGTCTAAGGCAGCCATAACTGTCGATGTCTGCTGCACAAGGGATTATTTGTGGGGGATGTCAAGCCCAGTGAAAGCAGAAGCTGCCTGAAATTGCACAAAAAGCTTTCTCTGGGGGGTTTTCAAGCCCAATTTTCTATTTATGAAAACTGACTTTCAAAATGGTGGCCTCACTTGTGGAGCTGCAGTTTTACTGTCAGACAAATGGAAAATACACTCCAAAAGTACTGAGCTCTTCATTGCAGTTGACTATTGCATTGCCAAAGTATAATGCTGAATGTAAAAGCATAAAATAATGCACGAAGTCACTGATTTTTTCCTTAATAATCACAATATTAATGTGAACATCTGCAAGGCATTTGAAAAGAGAAAACGAACACAGTTTTCTGAATTAGACCTGTGAGTGTAAGTGTAATCGTGTTTTAATTGTGTGTTTTCCATACATTTTAATGGTGAATAAAGTAAATTTTATTAATTCAAATATCCTAGATGATTTTGGCCTGGACATTCCATGTTTTTCTGCTTCACCCTTCATCTCCCCCATCATGAACCTGGTGTAACAAGGATAGGTTTTGCTCCCAGAGCCACTGGGGGTATCCTCACCACGGGGCAGTGCCCTGGGAAGCCCCGAGCGAGCGGGGCCAGGCAGAGCAGGATAATTTGGGAGCTGCCAGTGGTGTTGAAAGGCAGCTGTGATTTCAGCTCAGCTGCTCTTTTTGTCCTTTGCTCTTAGTTCCAGTGGTTTTCTTTCCTAATGGATTGCTGCACCAAAGGACTGGAAATGAGTAATGAGTAATTCGCTGTTTCCATTGCAAGGAGTTGTATTTTTGGTGTCTGACCGAGAGCACTGCAAGGAGGGCACGGCCAGGAGCGCAGGCAGGGAAGGTTAAAGGGAAATGCCAAGCCTGGGGCAGCTCTCTCAGTCACACACAGACAGGCAGCAAAGTTCAGAGCCTCGAGAGGGCGAGGGCAGGGGAGAACATGACTCCAGGCTGTGCAATTCCAGGGCAGGGGCACCAGGGAGGTCACGGCTGGAGCAGAGGGGACAATTCCGACAGACCAGCCTTACAAAGTGTGCTGAGGCTCCGAGAGGGCCTGAGGAGGGACTGTTCTGGGCTCAGGGCTGCTGCACGGCACTGCGGGGCGATGAAGTGTCACTGTGCTCCTCCCAGTAATGAAAATGTCCCCTTTTCTCTCTCCCCAAGATCCAATGGTTTCCCACACGCGCTTTTATCCTGGGTGAGTTCAGCTGCCACAGCCCCATCCCCAGTGCCGGCGATGGGGCTGCCTGGCATCGCTGGGGGACCCAGGGACACTCCAGGCACAAACCCACCGGGACAGCAGGGGGGGACACTGCTGGGACCATCAACAGGGCACGGCTGACCCCACACGAGAGGAACCAGCTGCACTGGGAACGTAACTGAGATGTCCCACCAGAAAGGGTGTCTGAACGCAGTGGTTTTTCAGCCTGAACCCCTCTACCAGTTTGCTGTGGGGTCCCTCTCTGGGGATTTGGGGGTTTTTCCTCATCCCCTCCCACCCCATGAGCGGCCAAAGAGCTGCAAGTGTGTTGTTACATCTCAAGAACAGCAGCCCAGCTTCATTCCTGGTGTTACTCCCTCTCCTCTCCCATCATTAACCTCCAGCCTTGGCTTTTTAAACCAGGAGCAGAGAGACCTGTGCTTGTGCTGAGTTCACATCCAGGAATAAGCCTGTTCCGACACCCAAAAGACTTTTCCTGATATCCAGCCTAAACCTTCCCTGACTCAGCTCATGCCATCATGTCCATTCACCACAGAGAAGAGGTCAGTGCCTGCCCCTCCATTTCCCCTCAAAAGGAAGTTGTACCTGCAATGAGGTGTCCCCTCAGTCTCCTCTTTTCCAGGCTGAACAGAGCAAGTGCCCTCAGCCACTCCTCATACGGCTTCCCCTCAAGGGCCTTCACCATCCTTATTACCCTCCTTTGGACACTCTAAGAGCTTAATGTCATTTTTAGATTGTGGTGGCCAGAACTGCAACACATGATTTCAGGTGAGGCCACTCCAGTGCAGAGCAGAGTGGGACAATCACCTCCCTTGACCGGCTGGCGATGCTTAGTCCAATGCCCACCGAGGACACAGCTGACCCTCCTGGCTGCCAGGGCGCTGCTGACTCACATGTTGTTTGCCCTTTCTGCAGCACTGCTCTCCAGTCTCTTGTTCCCCAGCCTATAAACACAAGGGTTGCCCCATCCCAGGTGCAGAATCTGGCACTTTCCCTTTAACTTCATACAGTTGGTGATTGCCCAGACCTCTAATTTGTCAAGGTCTAGCACTATATGTGTGCTCTGCTTCTAGCACTGAGCAGCAAGCAAATAGGTCAAAGTTATTTAATCAAGTCTTAGTCACAATCATAAAGATCTGTATTAAGACCCAGCAGGAGCAGTAGAATAGCTGTGATATGTCAGTATCAAGTTGTTACAGTAATTTGTGGAAGGCCATCTGAGAGTGCAGCATGTATTGAGCTCACAAGTTTTCTGTGTCAGCTGTGCTTGTGGCAGAAGTAAGAGAAGAGGGGGAGGGAAACAAATTCATCTTCTCCCACATCTGTAGTACCTGCAAGTCACCCACCTCAGATCAGTTTCTTCCCATTGCTGGGTAAGTATTAAAGTACAGTTATTAAAAATCATAGGCACTGCTCTGAGTTGACCTGGAAAGCAAATGCCAGCCATCAGCTGAAGAACTTTGAGAGTGGTGAAGACGAAATGGAGACACTTCTTGCGGCTCAGCCTGTGTGCTTTCCTCCTACTGACATCATGTGCAAGGCAGTGAAGAGGACTAGATTACTCCAGATTGAAACTGATAAGACAACTATGGGACAGTCATTCATTCTGATGTAGCTTTCAATTTGCCTAAATTGCTAAATGGGAAAAAGTTTGATTTGACTTGACTTGGGTAGAAAGAGGAGAAGTTTTGGCTACTTATTCTTCCACAGCCTTTTTAAAATTTTTTTTTCCTGGCACATCTGAAAAGGTGGAAGAGTACAAACATTTTTTTATACTGCAAAGGAACAACTGACCATCTATATTAGTCATTAGTTTGAGTGCATGTGAAAGAAATTCTTGGTGAAAGGCTGTTTCAAAAGAAGATTGCTGTATTTGGAAGGTAATGCTTTGATAAGGCATTTATTCACATCAGACATTAAGTTGAATGTAGTAATATATATTAGTTCCTACAACATTTTAATACCAGGAAATGTGTATTTATAATATTAAAGAGAATGCCTAGTTTTGATTTTTATGTTTCTTCGCCTTAGATGCTCCTGTGTAAAATACATTCCCTTACCAAATTAAAAAAGTGTTTTCTATCAGTAGTTGTTATGTATCTGCGCTGATTCACTTTCAACCCTTAGAGTGAGGAGTTAATGTGAGATTCATTTGCTTATTTCCATTTAGGTGAATATTGATTCATTTGATTCAGATGGCTTGATAAAAGTCTTTGACAGATTGGGCCAAGTAAGATATAATTTCCTTTTTAACATTCAATTTCTTTTATAAATTACACTAGCTTCAGTTTTTAATAGCCATTTTAATATTTCTTCATTGTATAGTCCTGCATTAATGCATTGAGACTGTAATAGCATTTCTAGTGCCATTGATTCCTTATTTTTCTAGCTTGTCCATAAGTATGCAGATAGAACATGCATTCCCTTAAGCAATCTGTCTGAAGGCTGTAAAGGCTGCTCAGACAGTAGTGGAGAACTAAATTGTGGTACGGCAATTATATCTTGTTTGTTGTCTACTGTAAAGTGTTTGTTCCATGAAATTTAGAGACTGCCTGAAGTTCTCTAAAATATTGGTGGTGATCTTTAAGATCACATGAAGAATGTGGGTAAAGAAAAATATCTGGAGAAGAGGCTGTGTAATGCTTATCTTCAAAGAGTGGGAGAACAAAAAAATCAAGAGGGAATTTTACGCCAATCTTTATAAGATTATCTTTCAAAGGAAAAAGAAATAATGCACAACAAGTAAACTATTTGTAAACAGTGAAAATATTAAAAACCAGCATAGAGTTTTAAAATTTCGGTTTAATTCCCCGCTGTGAGAGGATAGATAGAGGAGAAGTTGTACTTTGATGCTGTCTTGTGTGACAAGCTTATCAGTAAGTGGTGAGAAAAAATACAGAAAACTGTTTCCAGAGACAACTGGCCAAGAATAATTATCAAAATGGAAGGGTCTTTTTATTGTTTTTCTGCCAGTATCTGTTATGGAATGTCACATGATTTTTGTTTGTGATCTAAATTATAGACTAAAGTAGATGTTAATTACATAGGGAAAGTGCTACACAATAGGCAGTGGAATGTATTTACAAGGGATGTATTTATAAATGCTCCTGACAAGTTGGAGAACATATATGTAGAAAAATAAAAACAGGATCTGAAAACAGGCGATCAAATAGACAAGTGGATTGCCTAAGTCGCTTTTTTGCTAAAAAATGGCTGGAGGGATGATAGTTGCTCAAAAGTTGACTTGTGAGTCAAAGTAATAAAATATTCTTTGTGTGTTTTGTGTATATTTGGTATTCTGTTGTTTGGTTGTCTTTGTTTTGTGTTGGAGGTTTTTTTAAGTGTCACACTAGGACATAAAGCAGGAGTTTGAAAATATCTTCCCAGTCACCAGTGGGAAGGCTTCAGCTAGAGTATTGTACCCAAATTGGGCACTGCTCACCAAAGAAGATAAGGAACATTGAACAGATGCCAGAAATAGTGCCCAGAAGGTAATCCAAGGTCAAAGAGCACAGCACTAGTTAAGTAATGAAACAAGTTTCTCTGCCACTCGATGCTATCAAAATCATAGTAGATTATTGTCTGACAGAGCTGGCACAGCAATATTGAGGTGACCTCTGGTAAGGTTTGTAGCTCACAGCTGCTAGCCTGGTATTTGAATTACAAAGCATTTACAGACCTTTCTTCTTCAGGCTGTAACAGAGAACAGTTGAACTGTGTTAAGTATCAGTATAAGCCTTGTAAAGACATTGATGGCTGTAGGAAGGACAGTGATGAAAACAACTGCTCTAAGTATGTATTTTTAGCTATCTTCCAAAAGATGGTGGAATGAAGAAGCAGGAATATGCTTATTTTAATGGATAAATATATTGTTTCTAATTATTTCTTTTTCATGGCACTAAGTTTCATAATAGTGAATATTGCGAGGGAAACTTATGGACACCACAAACTGACCAATATAATCAAGGTAATGCCGTTTATTGTTGTGAAAACACCACTTAAATAACCCAGATAGCTGCACACACTGCACACACACTGCAAATCACCCTGTGACTGGTTAATGCGAATAACACACAACTCTATTGGTGTAAAATAAAGTTCTTGTGATCTCTCTCTGTGGCCGATGTTTTTCAACCTTCTGCTGCAGCTTCTCTAAGTTTACATTCTTCTTCACTGTTGATCTCCACAGAGGTTTCTTAAAAGTAGCTTTTCACTACAGTCTTAAAGGCCTCGCAGCATAATTGCATCTAAAGCACTGAGGTCTCTCATATGTCCATTTTCTTCAAGAAATTTCCCAACAAGTGAACATAAAACATGCAGAGTATAACTGGTTCTTGGGAGAGCCTAGAAAATTAATTATATGAAATCCAAGATAACAGTGATTTTACAAAGATGACCAAACCACATCTTGCTGGTGATCCTATTGGAAGAGCACTCCTCCCCCAAGTACAGCCAGATTGGTACAAAGTAATATAATGGAGAGAGATATAGTAGGTTGGGGACTTTTGCCACATTAATGGTCTTTTTACTGTAGATCTACAATGGTTACAGACATTGCCAGTACTACCAATGTCTCCCTAGTGACTTGCTGCCTTATGCCTTCATAATTCTTGGCTTTCTTTGAGTCTCAGGTCCTTGAGGTAGCCAAGAGTACGTCTTTGTTGGAAAAAACCTCCCTCCCTCTGTTTAGAGGTCAGCGTAAACAACTGGTGATAAGAACAACAGTGATGGAAGCCTATTGCTGAGATATGTCAGGATTCTCACATAGTAAACTTAGAAAAAATTTATTGGAGAGAAGTATAAAGTTCTTCCACAATTTTTTTCAATTTCACTTAAAAATGCAAAGACGCTGTGAAGATTTGTAATTCATAATGTCTTTAGTGCTGGCGAAGGTAAAAGAACAGATCTGACAAACCTAGCTTACTCAGTTTAGAGTTAAGTAAAATGGTGGTGAAGATACTTTGATGCTTTTCTGTCTTTCCCCTCATGGATAGTGAAGACTGAAATTAGTATGATCATTAATCAGAGTAAAACATTAGTCTGTGAGGTCTCTGTAGAGGGACCAGTTTGCACCAGACTATCGCTTCAAGCAGACTGGAATGTGTAGTTTTGAACAACTTGTTGAACATGCAAGGGATTTTTTAATAATTTGAAACGTGGCACTATCTTCTCTCTCTTATTTCAGCCTACAAAGATTGCTCCCATTATGCATACAAATGCCTCAATAGAAAGTGCTTGCTGAAACCAAATCCGGAGTGCGATAGGAAGAGAGACTCTGCAGATGGGTCTGATGAAATGAATTGTGATGTGGTAACATTTATGGAAAAAGTAGTTTATGACTTGGGAAACTGAGTCAGGACTTTGTTACAGTCAATCACTATTGGATTAAGAATTGATTAAATCAAATGTAAGTTTAAAAAAAAAAATCCCAGTAGCATCTGTATGAAAATGTCTGTCCTGAATTTTGCACTGTTTCTTTTAAATTCACTCATTCATTCTGTGTGTGATGACTTATTCAAGCAATGCACACTGTTGGAAAACATCTTGCAGAAAATGGACATATGAGCGACCTCAGTGCTTTAGATGCAGTTATGCTGCAGGGCCTCTAAGACTGCAGTGAGAAGCTGCTTGTAAGCAGCCTCTGTGGAGATCAACAGGGACAAGAATGTAAACTTACAGAAACTGCGGCAGAAGAACTGAAAAGCAACGGCCACAGAGAGAAGTCACAAGGACTTTATTTTACACCAATAGAGTTGTGTGTTATTCGTATTAACCAGTCACAGGGTGGTTTGCAGTGTATGTGCTATCTGGGTTATTTAAGGGGTGTTTTCACAACAATTAACGGCATTGCCTTGATCATATTGGTCAGTTCGTGGTGTCCCTAAGTTTTCCCTCGCAATAGCACACTTCCAGAATAAGTTGGAAAGTCTTAGTGCTTGTTGGAGTTGAATGAAATGCAGTCAAAGAACTGTGTTTGGAAGGAGGGAAATCTGAGAATGTATTGGAAACAACCCAGCTTAGAATTGTGCTTAAATGTCTTTTTGACTTTTTAACCTCTTTAGAAAGCTACAAGGGGGAATAGGCAATGATTTGCTTATATATCACCTGTCCATTGAGTTAGAATGGACAAGTATTCACCTTTTTACAAATTGCACAGTAAGAAAATACTTTTTTTTCAATCAGCTTTGTGGTCTATGGATAAAAGTTTGTGTTAAGCTTGACAAAGTGAAATGACCTTGTGGGCTTTGTTACTATTGTATTCAATAATTTCTATTAGCTTGTGGAAGACACCAGATTAAGAAAAACAGAATTGTTGGAGGTGAAGATGCAAGAACTGGAAAGTAGCCTTGGCAAACAAGTTTATAGATGGGAGCACAAGGTCACGTCTGTGGTGCCTCTGTTATTTCCACCAGGTGGCTCATATCTGCTGCCCATTGCTTCCTGGATTCTGAATATGTGAGGTATGAAGCAATCATACTGGCTCAGACTATGTACAGTTTAATAACCTTACAGTGTTGCTTTCAAAAGTCTGCAGTAGCTATTCCTTGCCTAGAAAAGTTGATTCAGGTTATAACTCTGTGACATATCACTGCATGAACACTCAATATTGTATTCTGCTGGCTTCAAAATTCTGAAATACTTAAGTTATTCTTTTGTTTCTCTTGCCAGTGAATCCTGCAAGATAAAACACTGTTTTGTTAGATTTAGGGTAAATTCCCCCCCCTTTTTTTTTTTCTCCCTTTCATAAGGCACGGATTTTGTGAATAGAAGCTATGGCCTTTTCTCTCCAGAAAAGTTCCTATTTATTGATAAATGGAGTGTAAAACTCACTGATGTTCCGTTTAGATAGTTCAAATTGAAAAGGTATACCTTCTACATATGGCAAGAAGGAAACACATTTTGATAATATGCTTTTCTGACTTCCAAAGCATGGTGCATTGCCAGGAATTGATCTTAGAGCTCCAGGAAATTAATATTTTTAAAAATAACAAGTAAAAACATTACTTAATATTTTAGGAGTCAGAGACTACAGTGCATCTATCTTGTGAAGTTCAACCATTCAATTTGGTTTTGATGAATCTCCTTTAATACTGAAAAGTAGTTAAAATGGAGTGAACTAGCACTACATTACTTTCAAATGGGATGTTCTAAAAACATTCTCTTTACAGATACTCCATTCCTTTGGGATGGAAAGCATATATGGGCTTACATACTACTAAAGGAAAAAGCAATCATGTAGCTATGAGATCAATCAAAAGTATTATTGTCCACCCACAGTATGACCAATCTATCTGAGACTATGACATTGCCCTGTTGGAAATGGAGATGCCTGTATTCTTCAGTGAGCTGGTACAGCCCATTTGTTTGCCCAGCACCTCTACACTATTTCTTTATGGAACTGTCTGCTATGTAACTGGCTGGGGAGCCTTGAAAGAAAATAGTATGTTCTTTTCTCGGATATACTTCTAACAAGTTTGGCTTAGTTTTAAAATCTAACAATGAAATATATAAGCAAATTAAATATATAAGCAAAAACAATACCACCCTGTGGTTTACTTAGTGAGTTTACAAAAAGTTAGAGAAGATCTCCTCAGCTACACTCTATGAATTCTGGATGTTTGCTTAGGTGGCAGGTGATAAGTGACAAAATGCACACTCAAGTGTCATGGATCATTGTAAAGCAAATCACCACAGATTTACAAAAAAATACCCATGCTCATGACTCATTTTTTCTGGTGAATAGCTGTCTTGCACATAAAGTAAACAGTGACTTGCAACTATTGCAGAGAAACAATTTGCCTCGTTTATGCCACTACATTTATGACACTATGGGGCCATGAACAGCAGTAATTGCAAAAATGTAATGGAGGATTTTTTGTTTCCTATGTCTTAACTAAAGGCAGTTTAATGTATGCCTCATGAAGAGTTTTGCCTCTGTGCGGCTTGCAGTAGTGTGCTGCAGTAGAGAGGCAGAAAAAAAGCAAACTGAGTAGCAGAGGGGAGGTGGGGGAACTCATGGGATCTCGGCCCTGTCTCAACATTAAACAGGAGCCAGAATGGAAACCTGGGCTTGGACAGTCCCTCAGCACTTCAGAGGTAACCACAGTGGTACTGAGTTTTTCGTGTTTGGTCAGAAGCCATAGGCAGTGGTAACTCTGGCTTACTTAATATGCCTTTAAAAATATTTAAATCTCATTAATAACATAATAACCTAATGAAGTGCAAACAGCTTTACAATTGGTGCCTTGATACAATGTCTTACTTTTTATCAAAGTGACAAGGTAATATTCAAATTCAATATAACAATATGTAAAAGAAACATATTTTTCCATCTTATCTATTTCATTCTGAACCCACCCTCAAAGTTGAATAAGCAAACAAATCAAACCCCTGTACTTCCTCTGATCATCCAGGTATTGAAAAAATTGCATACACCATTGGGCCAAAACATAACTCAGGACATTTAGTTCACAATGACATCTTATGTCAACATTGTAATACAGAAATAAGCTCTTAGCATCATGTGTGACTTGCAGGCTGGTTGGGGTAGGGGGTTTAAATATACGTCTTTCCCCCTTCAGCTTCATTCCTCAGTTTTTTCTCTAGATGTGAGAGGGTTGAAAACAACATATAAATTTCATTTTGTAGGACTGGGACATTTTTTTGAAGAACAACAATAGTGTAAATAATAACATATTGTCCTGAGACATAATTGGAAATGGCATTCAAAGTTAGTCTCCCTGTGTGGAATATTATAATTTGCCTGGCACTATTACTATTTTCTAGCAGAACAAGATCACAAGGATAAAGACTAGGGAAATAGTCAGGTGGTGCATTGGCACCTCTATGTGTAGAGGGTAGCGTGGACAACAAATTTCAAAAGTTGAGGACAGGCATCATTTGAAGGGAAGGGAATGACTCTGCTGTCATTAGCTGGGTAGATTTAGAGCTTGAAACAATTCTCTTTTGTTTTGATAAGTGGTATCTCTACTAGAAATTTGCACCACCTTAACATTTGCAATACCATTTGTACATTTTTCTAGGTTATTTTGCCAAAACACTGCAGGAAGCTTGAGTAATTAACCAAAGTGTTTGCAACAGGCTGTATGATGATCTTATTACGTCACGTATGCTGTGTGCCGGGAATCTTAATGGTGGTGTTGATGCATGCCAGGTAACCTGGAACTTGTAGAAAAACTACAAAGAAATACTTGTTTTCAATGGAAAACTGTTCCAAATTGTGGCTTGTTTGTGTGTTGTTTTGGTTTTTTCTGGGTTTTTTTCCTTTTTGTTTTGTAGTATAGTGAGACATCTTGAGTGTGAGTGTATGATTAACTTAACACGGCAACTAAAGGCTCTCCAAAATAAGGAAGGAAATTTGGCATAGATAACCTCTGAATCTCTTGAGAAATGTTGTTTTGCAAATACAAAAGGTCAAATGTGTTGAGAAGAATTCTTTTTCATCTTCTTTTATATTAAATATAACTGTAGAATAAAAATATAAGGACAAAAGAAATAAAGACAGGTCTATCTACAAGTTCTGCTGCTTGTATTAATTTCTTTTTTTTCTTTTTTTCATGTCTCGATGTGGAATTACTAAAATACTGTAATATGATGAGTAATGTATTGTTACAGTTAGAAAGAAATACAAATGGAAAAGATAAGCTAGGTTTGGGGACTGCAGCTGCCATACTGCCTTTTAATTTCAAGCACTCATTGATGTGTATAATTACAAGTTTTGACTACATCATGGTACCATTAGTTATATGACCTTCCTTATTTACACACACAATCACAAAATGCTCTTTGTAAGTACTTCAATTGTCCTGACTGCCTTCTTTCTTCATGTCAGTTATTAGACTAGTTGTGTAATTTATTGGCATTTAAATTTCGTATGATGAATATCAGCTTTCAAAATTACAAACACCATTACTGTGTAAAGGGAGAGAAATGTGTTACTGACTTTTAAACTGTGGTAATTCGATATAATTCTGGTGTAATATATAAATTTTACTACTTCAGTGTAATAGGATAATTTTTGCAAGATTGTAGCTCAAAGTCAAACTTCCTTATATGGAATACACTCTTTGCAGGATTTTCTAATTCAGTGAACTATTATTTTAATTAACTTTACGTACAGTTTGTCTATAACCTTAGACCTTGGAATTGTTTTGCTAAAACATATTGGCTTAGAAGTACGATGTTCATTAAAAAAAAAAAAAAAGGCTTAAGAAATGCCCTTGAATTTTCAGATGAACATATTTAAGCAATTCAGCAATATATCACACTGGCCAGTTTCCAACGCAATATGCTGTGTTTGAATCCTAGTATGCTGGCCCTCTGGCCCTTTAAGTTCTTAGTCTGGGTAGCATTTTTACTATTTTTTTTTTGGTATATTTCCTGTACTGTGCTAGAGAGGAATGATGTTGGTAGTACAGGAAACCCTCACAGCACCCTGAAACCCTTTTACTTGTAGTCATTCTGTTTTGTTCATTTCTTCCTGGACATGCAAGCTGTGCATGTGTTGCACAAGTTTTGTGAAGCTTCCAAACATCTTTCATCCTCAGAGGGTTTGATACTGACAGTGAGAAATAAAACATTCACTCTTTCAGACTGTTTTCTTGTCACTCTAGGATATTCTTTGATCCTAGTTTCTCTGTGTAGGATTCTTCCTCTCTCCACCAGCAAACAGCCCTTTTGGACTTTCAGAACAGGCTTTGTAATTGACCGAATTATGTATCCTCCTTTCTCAGGTCACTTTAGGATCACTAAAATTGCTAGTAGGACAGCAGCCTGAGAGAAAGAACTGCTCTGGCTTCTTCTGTTATCTCTAGATAATTTTGTTTGGTTGGGTGATGAAGGTTTCGCCATTATTTCTCTCTTCGTGGTACATGGCTTTCTTATGACCTTTTGCATGTTTTAGGTCCAACTGAGGGCAGCAACCAAATCCCAGGGTCACTTTGGAGGCTGCTGACTGCCTTGTGTGTATAAGGAACAGCTGCAGAGAGGAGATGCACTGTAGCTGCCCAGAGTTCTCTGAACAGACCAGTCCACAGAAGGCATACAAGGTTAAACCAATGAAAGGCACAAAAGCATTGATGAACCCAAATGCATTTTGATCCTGTGAGCTGAACTAAATGGGATTTTTTTTCCTACATTGCTGTGCAGAGCTGCATGCTCCGTTTGATGACCCATTTCTTATTTGCACGTTCCTTAGTCTTTATTCCTTCTTCTCCCTCTACAAATGTAGACTCAGTCTTGATTATGAAGCTAATGATTATTGCGAGGGAAACTCATGGACACTATGAACTGACCAATATGATCAAGGTAATGCCGTTTATTGTTGTGAAAACACCACTTAAATAACCCAGATATCTTACACACTGCACATGCACTGCAAACCACCCTGTGACTGGTTAATGCGAATAACACACAACTCTATTGGTGTAAAATAAAGTTCTTGTGATCTCTCTCTGTGGCCGATGTTTTTCAACCTTCTGCTGCAGCTTCTCTAAGTTTACATTCTTCTTCACTGTTGATCTCCACAGAGGTTTCTTAAAAGTAGCTTTTCACTGCAGTCTTAAAGGCCTGGCAGCATGACTGCATCCAAAGCACTGAGGTTTCTCATATGTCCATTTTCTGCAAGAAATTTCCCAACAAATGATAAATACTTAATTGGCCTGGTTTGGTTTTGGGGTTTGGGTTTATTTTGGTATGTTGTGTTTTGTTGTTGTTTGTTTAGGATGTTTGTTTAATTGAGGGGGTGTGTTATCTTTCTGTTCCTATTTAACATGCAATATGAGAGTTCTGCCTTCAACCTGTGAACAATTTATGGTCAAATGGTAGTAGAATTCCCCCTTTCCGTCCCTATCATCATCTCTCCCCATCTGGGCTGTGTTGAGTCGTTTTATGAATCCTGTAGTGGAAATTAGCGAGGAGTACTTTTCTAAACTACTTCTTGACAATGTTTTATACTGCTTAGTGTTCTACTTCCACAAGTTAAAATAATTGAATAAATTTGATGTCTAGCTGGGTACATTCTATCCAGAATTTTGATTCTAATATTAAGTTTTAATTTGAGAAAGAGAGGGGCAGGTATTTACTGTTCTTAAATAACCTGACTTCTCTTACAGTGTTCTTTGTGTGCATATAGTAATGGCCAGACTCCCTTCATTTTAGGGAGATTCTGGAGGTCCCTTAGCCTGCGCAGGAAAGATGCTACCTTGCTGGCATTGTGAGCTGGGGTGAAGGATGTTCTCGTCACAATCGTCCTGGTGTGTACACTAAGGTGACGGCACTTTATGACCGGATCCATCAGAATACAAACTGATCAGCCAAGGAGAAGAAGCAAATCATCTCCAAATGAAAGGCACCTCCTACTTTAGCCTATCTGATGACATCACATGAAAATGCCATTGACTGTTGCTTTGTGAAAGAATACATTTTCTTAATGAAGAAACTATCATTAGTGGTTCACCTAGCAGTAACTGTTCAGATCCAGAGCAACTTCAGATTCCTTATGGATTCGTCTTCCTTGTCCCCATTACCAGGAACAGCATTGCTTTAATAACAAAACAAAGTGGTTATAAACTATAACAAAAATGCAGTCAAATCTCTCTTGTGCAAGTCTTCTCTTTTTCATGTCCCTTGTTATCTATATATCTCTAAATGTTTCCACATACACATTTCTGGATATTCATAACCACGTTCCATATATACTCAACTCATGTATGTTGCTTTAGTGACATTACAGGATTCTAAACATAAATAACTATTTCATATTTCTCAAAAATACAAACAGTTTATAGTGTATAAAGTGTCATCCTCTAGTTATGCCCCTACTGCACTCCTATTACTTTCTGGACTGTAACTTTTGGGTTTTCTCCTGTGTTTTCTTAAAAGTACCAGACATATAGCTCACAAATCTTGGGATACAAGAAATTTCTCTTAAAGAACTGGAAGAGCATTGTTGGAATCGGACATCAGCTATTAACAGATGGAGATTTAGAGGGAATGAGCAGCAGGCCATTGATGGTAGAAACTGAAAGGAATTCCTCTCCCTGATAAAACAGGAGGCCTGGCCTTGAGAAGGCTGTTTGCAGTTATCTCGCCCTGTCTCCTGTCGGCAGGAGTGAGTGGACTCTTTTGATTTGTTGCCATCCTGTTGAGGCCCTGTGTTCCTCCAGGTGGCTCATATATGAGAAATGCTTGATCTATCACGAAATGTAGCTAATTAGTTGTCTAAGCCCTAACTAACATAAATCATCCCTGTTAGCATATCCTGCCTCCCTATTAACATACCCTGCCTTTCGGTTCTATATATTGTCACGGGTGTATTCAATAAATGTTCCAGCTTTTTGCCCCCAAGATGGGACCGTGTAGTTTTTGACCATCACAGAGCATGATGTCTAAGTAAAAGGAAAGAATTAATCAGTTGTAATTAATTAGTTGGAACATAACTGGAGGGTTTAATGTTGTCAATATGTTACAGGTATATTTCTCTGGCTGTGGCATGCGTTGTGAGTTTTTACAGGCTCCTGGTGGGTTCAGATTGTTTTTCCTCATGTCGTTGGTCTACAGTAAGCAGAGTTTCAGGCTCAGGCTTTTTGTTTTGTGCATCTTTCTGGACTGTTCCCACATGGCCACACTTCATTGAAAGGGACATGAAAGGAAAATAGATTTATGTGACTGGGTGCATACTTAGGCTGAAAGAAAGTAGAAAAACAAGTTACAGCCACATTCCTTTAACCCTGTCAGTAAATCTAGTTTTGATAATTTTAATCTCCTGATGAGCTGATCACCCCAAATCTAGCTGATTTAAGGTTTCCAAAACTGTTTATGAGACTTAAGAATACTGGTATTTAGCTTAATAAAAGATCTGATTAGATGACCTGAAGTCCAGGTAGATGGTCTTTAATTTGTGCTCAGTATTTGGAAGTGTTAAGCTTTCACCTCTAATGTATTTTAAAAAAGTAAAATTAAGTTGACAATTTGAATGCCTGCCATTGCATTGCTGTCCACCTAGCACACTTACTCTGCAGCACATCTCTGTGATCTTTTTTTAGTTTCAGACCCAACTTGCCACCATGTGTGGAAAATGCTGGAATAAGACACCACTGTAATCTGCATGCAGTAAGATTCCTCTTTCTAATACCAAGGCTGTTTTTCCTTCCTTTCTCACTCCAGTGTTGGGCACTGTGCCCCAGCTTCTCTCACACTTAGAGCATAAGCTATCCTCAAAGCCTATATTTCAGGAGGTTACTATCTTTAATGGCTAGCCAGTCATTCACACCTTCTTCTTTAATAAACACATTGCAAGTGGCTATGTTGTATTTGTTTAATTGTACCTCTGAAGCTTTTATCCCCAGGTGTAATCAGAACTATACTTGTACCTTGGAGTTTTCTCTTTTTGTAAAGCTAAGCCTAGCTTAATCCTATTACAAAAGTGCACATTTATAGGCACAAGTTTGTTTTCCTTATATGGAAACCAAAGATGTCTTGGCTAGGGAAGAAAAGAGTTTTCCTGCTGTTCTCTTTTAGATAAAAGCCTAGCCCTGAAAGTTCAGGTCAGTTCTCAACTTCCCATTTTCTTTAAGAGTTTCTCAGCAACATGTGTCAGAAGGGCCAGTACTTCACATGCAAGAAGGGCACCAAGTGCGGAAGTTAGATCCCCCAGACGAAAGAACTCAACATTTCAAGGACCTCCTTCACAGATACAAAGAAAATAAGGACTTTGGCCTTTGCATGGTGAGATTCATAATCATTAACTCATTTGACTCAGAAGAACCATTTTGGTTTCAGACAATTCTGTAGGAGGTAATGTCTTTTATTGTGAATGGAAATGAAATAAATGAAGCTGGTCTCCAGCCAGAGAAGTTGATAAAGACTTTTCTAGTGAAGATGTCCCAGGTAAAATCTTGTGGATCCAGATACACCTTTTAATCTTGATGACTGCTCAGCTTCATGCTCAGTCCTCCAGAGTTTTAAGGATTCTCAGAACCAAAAGGTGGGTTTATACAATTCATATTTCTTTTTGCTTTCTGAATAAACATAAGAAATATGCTCAGTTTCATGGAGTGACTTTGCCTGGATGGATGTGACATGACATCAGGAATCTGAACCCTAGGTATGCTTCAGGCAACAGTAGCCAGATGAGTTGCACGAAGAAGGAAGTGGTGGGGTGGTGGGGGAGAGAGCATGACAAGCTTTTGGCAGGAAAAAAGAGGAGCAGTGCTCTGAGTGAATACCCAGGCAGCAGGGAAGGAAGCTGGTGAGAGGAACATTGTTTGTCTCTTAATGCATGATCCTCCCTGTGCTGGAATAAAAGAGTAAGCAAGAATGCAGTTACCAGCTGTCTGCCCCGCACTTTTGATACAGAGGGAAGAGATATGCTTTGTGGGGAGGAAGCAGAAACTGAGGATGGATTCAGAACAGGAGAAATAAGAGGAGGTAGGACGAAAGATAGTGGGGAGGTTGGGGTAGGAACCAGCCCTGGCTGCAGTAAGCAGTTGTGAGTGACTTTAAGTGCACAGGAGAGCTCATGTAGGCAGTTAATGCAAACCAGATCACCATAACTGATTCATAAAAACATGCCCTGTAGAGCATAGGTTGAAATTGAAGGTCATCTTCTTCTTCTCCTTGGATCTGTCCTTTGCATGTTTTGTGGTTTTTTTACCTAAAAGCAGCTTCTCAGGTTTAGGTTGGATAATATGTTAATAGACATAAACGGTTCTTTAACATCTGATGTGATTTCAGGGAGTATAACAACTAGAGAAAGAAGAATTCACAACACAAATCTCAATAGTGTTCATTTCTTTATTATCTATACAGAGAGACTAGAATTACAAGTGTTGGTGGAGTCATAGCCTAAGCAAACTACAAAAAAAGCTATATGGTCTTTTACTCAGTTTGTGCTGTTCAGAACCACATCTGTTTAGCTGCATGGATAACATTAATAGTATTTTACTGTTTTGGCTGACAGCAGCAGGGAAAGCACTCTGGTTCCTTTGAAAATTGCCTCAGTGAATGACTACATTGCTGAAGGTTTAGTCACTCGCTTGTCAAGGGGTGGTACAGGAAGGTAGGCGATCTGGAAAACCTAGTATTGCACAGCAGAGAGCTGTAGTTCTCACAGCTGGGAAAATTGATACTTCCTCTGCCTCCTGTTTCTCTGTAGCTAGTGCAGTCGACCTTACTCACTCTTCCAAGGAATTCCTCTTATTTATCAGTGTTTAGAAGTCGCTCCTGTGAAAACTATTCTGACTCTCCCTGTTACTGTCTCCAGCCTCGCATCAGAACTATTACTGACCATAACTGCAGCTGAAATCAGAAGGAAATGAATTGCCTCCGTGCTGTCTTTAGAGACAGTGGTCCTCGAACAGAGAGAGAAGAAACAAAAAGGCAAAGCTCTGCTCAGGAGCATGAAATTATTGAATTGCAAGCAGATAATGTGGAGGAAAGTGAGGCTGATCATGACAAGCCTCTAAATGCTCAAACGAGAAAGGTAGGAATTTTACTTGCTCATTACATCTTTGCTGTTGGGGAAAACACTACACACCAAGAGAAATGACACTTTGCAGAAATGTCTTGTAGGGGTAGTTCAATTTGTTGTTTGAGGGAGAGGGAAAGGAGCTGAAAACTTAGGGGTTTTTTCCTTTTATTAATGAGGTGTTCTAATATTGGAGAGGGATTTTAAGCTTTAACTTGGAAACTGAAGTTGTGATTGGTATTCTGAGTTTTGCTTTCTGTTTTCACATGTTGTCAGTGGGATTGAGCTCAAAATCAGATAGGAGAAAAGTTGAAATTTTAAACCCAGGCTTTTCTTCAGTACAAATTAACCAGGAAACAGTGCTGCCAAAACAAAAATAAGATAACCTCCAACAGTGTGCTGGATTCTCTCTCTTTTTATCTTTGAGTCATTCACAGTTACTAAACATGAATTTTTATTAAAGGAATGCTCCAAACCTCGGTAAGACCAGCATGTGAATCCGTAAAGCTATGGAGCAGACTAATGCTGACAGAGGTATAATATATGTTCAGAGGTGACTGTTGTACAATGATCTCCACTACTTACTCAAGGAATATTTGTGACAAAGCAAAGCTGTTTCCCACTTTCCTGTAGGCATGGCTGAGCCTCCCTGAGAGCCATATTAGTCACACCACCACTCCCTTCTCGCTGCTGGCAAAGTAACCGCAACTGCTTCCTTGTGCTGGTCCCGCTGATCATCTCTGTGTGCTGATTCATTCCCCTGGCTAGGCAACCCCTCCTGTTTATTTTACATTTATCAGGGGTCAGCGACTTCTCCTCTAGTCTGGTACACTGAATCAGCTTGCTGCAGGGTGAGACAAACTTGAGGGAGGTACAAAGAGTAACAGGAGAGGGTGGAAGAGTGCAGGGGTGAGCTAGATCTGCTTGGCTATATTGCGAAACTTTACCCTTAAGTTTATCCTTTCCCTTCCCAGAACTGAGTTTTCATTTGAGCTCTGTTTCTGCTGATTCTGGAAATTGGCTTCCTGTCCTGTAGGGACTGCTGGAAAATTATCATGGTCTGCTTTCTGCTTAGGTGGCAGGTTAATCAGAACTGCCCTGCTCACTGGGGAGAGATTTTTCTCTTCTATTGTTGCTTCCCTCCAGCAGTCTGATGATCCCTATGGGCAATGTTCAGAGGGTGTTGGACTAGTTGTGGAGCTGAACGTTTTCTTGAGTAAAGCCAGTTTGCTATGTGTGATTAAGAATTACATTTTGTGGTAGTCTAAATATGTGGTGGCTCAATCTTGAGATTGGCAGCTGTCTGTCTCAGCTAATTTCAACTATGGCTGATTTCAAAGTTGCACTCTAGGCAGGAGTTACTGGCTTTTAAAAACATTTTAAATACAAAACTATATGCTAGTGAGAAGTATTAAACTGAAGCTTTATTATTCTAATATATTTTTAAAATCAAATAAAAATATATACATAAATGTATTAGCACCTGAAAGCATGCTGTAAGTGAAACCATGTTCAGGTTTTGCTCTTCATTCTTCACCAAAGCAGAGGTGTCTGTAGAGAGTGTTTCCCTTCTTCTCCCTCTGCTTCTGCAGAAATGACTCTTGTAAGATTTTTATATAAGTGTCTGTTTTCTCCCCTTTTACACCTGCCACCCCCACAAAAACTTTTAGGCAGCCAGTGGATTCAGTCAAATGCAGTGAAAGCCTTTCTGTTATGCTGGGTTATTAGAAAGTTCAAAAAGTAAAGGAAGGTAAACTGGATTAGCACCTCCAGCCAGCAGCTGGTTCCTTCCAATCTGCTCATGTGTGGCCCAGACAACCTATAGCATGTGCTTTACTTACCTGGTACTGATGTCAAAAAGGATGTAGAGTTTACTACTGGGTTTATGACGGATGGAGAGGGGGAAGGAGGAGGAATTAGAAAGGCAGCATGATCTACTTATAAATTCAAGCCATTCCTTTAGTCTTCTGGCAGTGGAAAAAAGCAGTTGGAAGTTTTCTGTTTTGCTACGTCACCTAAGCAGGGGGGTTTTTTTGGTTGGTTGGTTTGGGGTTTTGGTTGATTGGTTTTGGGGTTTTCTCTGTTTGTTTGTTTGTTTTTTAATATTCATATTAGTAATTTAACTAATTAAAATACTAATTTTTTTCCATGGTCTTAAATAGTATTACAAATTAAATATTAAGCAAACATTGTCCTTTCTCTCCCATATGAATGTATATGTGAACAATTGCTTTGGAGACAGTTCTCTTTTGGTCTCCTAAAACAGGTGAGATTCGCAATAAGCTCTCTGTAAAATATATTCAACAACCTTCACATTTCCCATCTTCTGAAGAAAAAGGGTGTCAGCTATGAAGGTATCAATTACTTTATGGTAGGTTTAATGCAAAAGTACCTATTGACTAACAGTCCCTTTGCTTTGGTGCTGGCACCCAGCAGCTATGCAGATGGACATTATCAACACTGCAGAGGTGAATGGTTTTGAAAATACCTCTCTAAACACCTCTTGGCTAGGAGAGATGGCAAACATTAAAAGCATAGCTTGTGGAACATACAAATCAAATTCATGGAGTTAAAAAAATAGGGAACCAAGAAAACACTCTTGTAGTACTTTGGCTTTAAGGGCAACTCAGAAGTTGGAAATTCTGCACAAATGGGAATGAAACGTCTTTCAGGTAATTGCCAGCCTGTGAAAGTCCTTTGCCCTCTGCAACTAAATTCACACCTGCAGCAATAGTCAAGGGTGGGAATCCCTGGTGTAGGGTATTGCTTACCAATGATGCTCTCACATCTATGTGGGATTTTTGTTTCTAAATGTGATGGTAGAGACTTGCTTCAATACTTTTTTTTCCTTGCCTTATTTCATTAATCAATATGTCCTTTCCTTTTATAACTAGAAGAGCGATCACTGGAAATCATGCAGGAATGTAGTGTTCTCGAAGTGTAAACTATGGATGGTTATAACTACAATATTTCTAGTAGTCTTCCTGGTCATTCTGATCAGCCTAATTCTTTATTCTAGTAAGTATCTTACTCTTGGTTACAATAATACAAATGTACAATATAACACAAAAGCATCAGTGGCATCCTTTAAGCTCCTTCAGTAAACTGCTGAAGGAACTGGGATGCTGACTGCAGAGGGTGGTGTCTTGAGTAGTGGATGTGAATGCTTTTATCTTAGCAGGCAGCAAGCAGCTTGTGTCCTGATCAGCTGACAATTCCAGTTTGTAGCTAAGTGAGAAAATGTTATGAGAAGACAGTTGGGTCATGAGGATGGAAATTATGTTTGTCATATTGTAACAAGTACCATGGATCACTTAGATCTCCTCAAGTGCTGTCATTGCCAGTCAGGCTCACAGAGCAGCTCACCTTTGTTAATGGGAGTGGGCAATTGACCTCCTGTTTTCACTTTTCTTCAGGTGACTTGCACTTTCTTTGTCACTCTCAGTCAGTCCTTACCTAAGAAATTTGTGAGAAAGCCACCACAGGGCAAGCCAAGAAGGTTTTGTTCGATACTAAAGCTAACTGGAACTTTTCCCTTCCCTTTCTATCTCCTTTTGATTATTAGATGTTTACACAGATGAGGATGACTATTGGGATCCTGCACTATTGAACAGTGGAAATTTTCACAATTTTTCGGGAACACTGGAGTTAATGTGTCATCTCCCACACTTTTTCTCTGAAAACATTACTAAGAGGGTATGTGTTGATGTGGTTCTTGTCCGAGTTGTTTCTACTTACAGCATACTTTCAGTATTTTTCCTTTAAGAAGTTTCTGTTTCTTTGTGTAGCAATTTAATAATTTGCAAGTCCACACAAAAAAAAAAAAAATTGAGTTGTACTTCTTAAATCCCCAATCTAGAAGAAACTGAGTTGTCTGCTGTCCTGGGTTTCTGTAGCTGAATTTTACTTTTTTTTTTTTTTTTTTTTGTAGGGGGGGGGGGGGGGGNCCGTGCTGGAGCTGTGGATGCTTGAAAGGAGACCTGTGGATCTGTGGAAAGGTGAACCCACGCTGGAGCAGGAGCCTGTGGACCCGTGGAAAGGCAGACCCACGCTGGAGCAGGTTTTACCCGAGTGAGAGCTGTGACCCTCGGGACAGCAGATATGGAAGAGCTCCTGCCCGAGAGGTGGATTCATGTTGGAGAAGGCTGTTAAAGACTGTCTCCCCTGGGACCGACTCCACGAAGCAGGGGATGGACTCAGTTGTGGTCCCCTGTAATCTGTGGTGAAGCAGGATGTCCCTCTGCAACCCATGGAGGCCCATTGGGGTGCAGGGACTCAACCTTTATTGCACCCCATAGATGAGTGACCCCGAGGGATGGGGGAACTCACATCACAAGCAGCAACAACTGCAACCTATTGCAACCCCCCATGGACAGAAGGAGGGGTGGGGGAAAAGTGTGTGTGTGTGGTGTGTGTTTTAAGACTGTTTTTTCCTCACTATTTAGCTTAGTTTTTATCCTGCTAGTAATAAATTTTAGGTCTTATCTCACTTTGAGTCTGTGTTTGCCCATAAAGGTGGTGGGTGGATGACCTCTTTCCCTTCTGCCTAGTTGCAGAAAGGGATTTGATGAGTCCATGGAATCCGGCCACGGTCAACCCACTACATCTGCTTTTAAGCAGAAAAAAGCATCTGATTTTTGCCATCAAATTTGACTAATGATTAGGACACAGCCTTTACCTTTTGCACAGAATCATTGAGTAATTTAGGAGAGGCTTGTGAAAGTCATCTAAAGCCAATAGGGGCTAAAAATCCTGTGTTGCATTCTTTCATGAATACACAATGATAGCCTGGGTTTATAGCAGCTAAATTCAATTCAACTTCCATGAAGCCATCGTGGCTCTGGTTACAGCTGAAATAAGCTCAGCAGGCATGGCAGTGTTCATTTAGACTTTGTGGACAGGGCGTGTCAGTAGATACACCCTTTCCTCCACTAAGCAGAAGTTAGAAGAGCTTTTTGGCACTAATTAAATCCCAAACCTAACAACATGAATTGTACATGGCAACATGAGTACATGCTTTTAGGTCACCCTGAATGCCTCTATTGTGTTACAGTTACACAATAATCACTCAAATACACTATTAACTTTTCTATCAAATTTAAAGGCACTGTGTACCGTTTCCTGGACAGACATTTGCTGATATTTGACCTTCAGCACCCTTAAGACACCTTCTAAGAATGATTTGCTGTGCTTTCTTTAGTGGGGAAAAGAGAGCTCGAATAGAAAAAGTAAGTTTTGCCTTTTTTTTTTTTTTCCTATACCAGCTAACAGAGGTCTACAGTTCATCTCCAGCATTAGGACGTTACTTTAGGTCTGCTGAAGTGGTTTCTTCCAGGTAAGCAATTTGTCACCAAAATTATCCAAAACTTACAGGCTTTTTGATGAGATATACACATGCCTATGTAAATATGCACAATGTATAAGTCTGTGAAAAATAAGTTGTTTGGGGGGAAACTTAGGTTTATAGGTAGTGAAAACTGGTCAAAGGATTCTCTGGTGTAAATGGAAAATGCTGCTACTAGTATATAATGACATTAACGTTTTGTTGCTGTAAAGTATCATCTCTGTTATCTTTGGTTCCAATTGTAGCCCATAATAAACATATTCAAGGATATTTATTAAAACTGATGTGGCTTAAATAGTCTTAAATAAATAAAATGGAAATCACAGAGAGGAGAGAACTATTTTGTTCCCAAAAGAGGTAAAGTCAACAGGCATATACATGTCTCCTGTCATGGAGAAATAGCAGAGAGGCAAGGGAAGACAGTCAGAGAGCTTTCCCAAGGAGTTCTGAAAAAGCATGATTTCAAAAGGAATTAGAAAGACGGGAGATGATTAAGGAAAGTAGATTTGCGAAGTCTCAAGGCCCTTGAGAGAGCAAGGACAGAGAAAGAGTCCCCTTGGGACGTGGCAATGGGCAATCCTGAGGGCACGTTTCTCCCTTGAGGAAATATGCTCCCTTGCACTGCCAGCCTTGAGCATGCTAGCTCAGTTCAGTGGTGAACTGTAGCTTCTTAGGTTTATTTCTTCTAAGCCTAAAAATCATGATTTAGACCATCAAGTACAAAGGTGTAGATCTCCATATATATTAATCAGCTGATCTCTCCCTCTCTGCCTCTATGTCTCTCTCTTGCTGTCTCTCTGTTTCCTTTTATTTTCTCACATTCAACTATTTTTTTAAATGTTTTAAGTTCTGTGAGTACAAAAGGTAACTGTTGAATTGTAGACAGCATAGATCACAAATAGTGAAATCTCCAGAGATGGTCCCCAGTTTGCTGGTTTGTGTAATCCACTCCAGAGCTCAGTCAGGAGCACAGCTGGGTCATCCCGGGTACTGCTGGTAGGAAAGCAAACCTTTCTGCAGGTTTTTAGCTAACCTATGTATATGATATTGCAACACCTCTTATCAGTATGTACTTGTGAAGCATAAGTGCTGAAATCCACCCCCCATTAGGACACATCCCCAATTGCCCTTCGTGCATTTGAAAACGTGTCTCTGGCTGGCTTCAAGTACATACTCAGTTTCAAGAGCTGTTCTGAGATGGGAGGGAGAGGAGGAAACTGGAATTGTTGTTGATGACGGTTTCCTTTTATAAAGCTTTTCTTTAGAAAACATTTTAAAAAAAATCCATTACAACATTGATATGAAAAGTCTGTCTTCTCAAAAAAAAAAAATAAAATAAAAGATTCAGGGGGAGCTTGAAGACACTCATACTTGACTTTGTTTTTCAGTAATGAAAGCTCCACTGTAATTTATCAGCTAGTGTTTTCTGTACCACCATCAACAGAGGGATTTATGAAAAACACTATGAACCCAGATTTTATAAAGAACGTTTTACGTCAAAATATTTATGATGAAGATTATATTTCTAATCCTGGGACATCTGAATGTGACAGGTTAAAGTTTGACCCCACTTCTCTCACATGTAAGTTCTGTACTTTATAGAAACTGTTTCTTTACAAAGAGCAGATGCATTTACAGTAAAGAAGGGAAATATCTCTAGAAAGATGTTGAGATTTGATAGGAAATATATTTTGCACAACAGTATTAGAACAATGTAAAATAGTTTTCAAAAGTCTTGCTATGCTTAACTGATAACTTAGGATTCAATGTCAGGTCATCTGATGAGAAAGAGTATAGTGGTTAGCTGTGGACTTTAACCAGATTGCTCAGATTTATTCTTACATTCTGTCTACACAGAGAAATTCTCTTCATAAATGTATGTGCTATAATGGGGAGATGAATAATGAAAAAATATTTCTCTGCATGTTGTATTTATTTTTGAATGCTTATGAACCGAATTATAATCCAAGCAAAACAGGGTAAATAATTTGGGATTAAATTTCTCAATTTTCTTTTTCACAGTCAAGGATGAAAAAGACTCCTGATTTTTTGATTTTTTTGATTTTTTTTTTAATTTATTATGCACAGAGATACCTTTTAAAAAAACCAAATGTTCATTTTCCCAGGTTTTCCAGTTGGCAGTGGTTCAATGACTACCAGTAACTAGGCACTTGTCTTGACAGAAATGCCGGTATAAAAGTCCTGTGAGCTTTGCAGTTACACTGAAAACAATGCATGGAGATGCTACCCCCCACCTCCAATTTACTAAGCCAAACCTATGTGCTTTCATAATAATCCTAGACCAACACTTCAACATGCAGTATATATAAATAAGAGTTGTGATAAATGCATATTAAAGTTTCATTTTAATTTTAATATTGTACTGTTTTAACTTTCAGAGAAATTATGGAAAGATTCCTCATCTTCATCACCACCTAGAAGAGATGGGATCTCCTCTCTAATAGTAATCCCAGGCCAGGGAGGTATTCATCAGGTAGAAACACTCCTAAAGTTTTTGTCTTGTAAATACTGCCTGTGATGCAATATTGTAAATGGAATATGTGGTACATTTATAACAGTGTTGCACTCCTATAACACCACTACCTCCTTCTTTATTGTCCTGATACCTCAATAATCCATTTCACCTGTGTGAAAATCATGTCTCGTCTCTGATGCATGCTCTGTTACTTTGAAAGCTCTACTTCTTCTTGCTTTATGATTAAATCTGAATGTTCTGTGCAAGCTTTTAAAGAGGTCTTGCACATGGCTACTTTCTTCTTCTCTTGGCTTATTCAAAATTATCTGCACAGCTTCATCCTTAATGTTCACTTCCACCATACTCCTGTCTGTTACTTTTTCCCCTCTTAACTTCATGTGCCATGTTTCCCCATTGCTCTTTGCCTTCTAAAACAGGGAAAACTTTTATCTATCCATATATATGTATATATATATTAATTACACGCAAGACCTTTCCACTAGATTCTCAAGAATGCTTTAACTCTCCAAATTTCCTTATTCATCATACAGTCTTCCTGGATTAAGGTGGTGTCTGGTCTACATTTTTCTTCTTCAATGTGAAATAGAAAGGAAGAAAGAAACATTGTGAAGAAACATGTCTTGTTCACTAACACATCTGAAACTATCTAGGGTCAAATTAGCTGTGTACTTTAATTACTGCTACTAGTGAATAGACAGATATTTGACCCACATTTGTAAATCCAAAGACAAACCAGTCTACACCCTTAGCTATAGTACCTGTCCCAGCCCTGAAGATAAAAATGAACAGATGCAAGATATTTGCCTCAATAAGGCAGCAAATAGTTGTTCTTGTTGATGAGAGATCAGTTGAGATGGACCAATGCTAAGAGGAAGGTGCTGAAGCAGACCATGTAGGCCAGCATGGCATGAGAGATATAGACAGTAACTGGCTATAACATGAAAATGAAGCATTAACTTTATGCACAATGGAATGTATTCACTATCATGTTAGTGAAGTATACCTTCTTGTCATTTATTTATAGCCTGTATAGTGCTGTTGGATAGACGCTTTTATTTTAAAATTTTGTATTGTAAGAAATATCTTATTGGAAATTGTGTTTTCTTTTTCTAATATTACTAGTTTATTTAAGGAGTAATCTGTTGATGTTATTGTACATTAAATTATTTTTTTTCTTAAAATTATTGCTTTCAAGCTCCAGTCTTTCAGCAATTTGACCTGGAAAATAACCTCTGGAATTCTAAATGCTGAGAGAGCTGTATAAAGCATCTGTCTGACAGAGCTGTACACTCAAACCCATGGCTGCTGTTGCATGAGTTTCAACTGAGCTTGGGAAACATTCTGGACCAAATTACTAGTTCACATTACTCTCATATTTGTAGCTAATTCTGATCCCATTTTGATCTGTAAGGTGTAGCATTGGCTGTTAGAACCATAATTTCTCTTCTGTAATCTATGCAGCATACAGCTAGAAGAGGTATTCCTTTTGATTCTTACACTGGGAAGGTTAAACTCCATGCCTTATACAGTCTGTCCCGAAAGCAGCAGGTTATGGAAAGTACCAGCAGCAAAGAAATAAGTTGCTATCGAGATGCTGCTCAAACTTATTGCTCCTACTAAGAGGCCTTAACATATCCTTGGACATTTTTTTATCTTGATTCTAGGAACTGAAAAATAATGTAACGATTAGACTTCTTTATAGCGATACCCCTATGAGTATTAAGAGTTGAGAGAAAAAGAACTAAGCGTTCATATTTTACTCAGCCATCTTCCTCTACCCCTATGCCAGCTATTCAGAGGAAAAAAGGGAGGTGGAGTTGTAGTAAGATGTGATATTAAACAGAAGATATCGGACTTTGCAGTCTACATCCAGTCAGGTTTTGAAATCTCATTGAAGGAAATGTCAAAAA
>VWZG01008422.1:74906-89185 GCA_013396735.1 Grallaria varia | reverse complement strand
AAGGGTTTTGGAAGGGTTTGCCTGCATAGCCAAACTCAACAAGCATACTTTTTCAGAATAACATATAATACAATGAGCAAAATGTGACTACCAGAGAATAATTTAAGTTGTGAGTGTTTAGAGATTTAATGATTGAATTTTTGGACAAGGGTGTTTGCTTAATTTTATTTTACCTTCTGTGGGTGAAGAATGCTGTTTGGGTTTTATTTTTCCAGTCTAGTAGGAAGTGAACCATTGCACTTACTTTGTAGTGGAAAACACCCACAACTGCTGAATTGTATCTTCTAGAACAACTTTGGAAAAAGCAGTGAAGTGAAATGTAGATGTGACTAATAAATGCATCTTTGTCTTGTACTCAGTGAGGTATTTACAATTAGATTCTTGCTGTTTTGTCAGTGTCAGATAAAAAGGAAAGGGTGTGATTCACCTATTCTCAAATGCACTTAATGTTCAAGTTAGTTTCGAAGAAAGTTCAGTGTCCCTGTCTAAGATAATTTTCATTATTTTTTTCCCTCTGTGCTCAGAGGTATGTTTTCTTCTCAACCTCTTCTCAGTTCTTCCAACCAGCAAAGAAGAATGTAGCAAAGCATTGGTGAGGCGGCCTAATTTTGTGTTTATAACTGTGACTACCTCCCAAGAAGTACTTTAACTGATGTCCTTAAGTAGAGTTCTTCAGGCTCAGTTTTTTTCAGAGCCTCATGCTACACCTGTATTCTCCTTCAGATGTGAAAGACAGGAGCTTTATGAAGCCATCTAGTTTCCCAGGCAGAATTTGAAGGAGAAAAGAATAAAAGATCGTGTACTTAACGTTGAAAAACCTATAATGAGCATACATTTTCTTCAGTTTTTTTCCTCTGAAGAAGCAATGCATTGCTAAAAAATGGAGGAAATATGCGCTTCCAGGGAATTCCTTGTATTACTCTTTTGAATTACAGACCTGACACTTCCTAGTGGCTTTTACTTAGTGTGTAATGTTACTTCTCAGGGCATAGTCTATTGTAGTGATTTAGAGTACATTTTTACAGTATATAATTATTGAAAAAAAAAAGGAAAGCTAAACATGTAATGACTAGCTTTTAAATTTTTTTTTGTTTGTCTAGCATTGCATTTTGTATCTACCCCGTGGTAGACTTTACTATCTTGTCTGCATCATATTGTTATTCTCTATCTTAGATTGCTGTTGCAGTCTTGCAGGAAGCTCCTGACACATGCTGGATGTCCTCTCTTGAGTCTCTACTACTATTCAGTAGAATGGTCATTATCTCAAAGATGTAATGATGGGGAAGCATTTTATGGTATCTGTGTTGATGCACCATACAGCTTAGATTTAGTATTTTAAGATCTTTTGTTAGGATTCTGAATGCTAGAACTGCAAAAGCTGTTTTGATAGCTCTCAGACTCTTATGTACAACAGACTTGTTCTGAAAAGCAGAATTCTTAATTGAAGTCTAGTTTATCTAATATCTTTATGTGCACCATCTGAAACCTGCTGTAAAACCTTACTGTATAGACAGATGGGGAAACCCCACAGTGAGATGTCTTTTGCTCATGAGATATTTTCTGAACAGAATATAGTTATGATGAAACAAAATACTTTTCTTGGATGAAAGTATGTTCATTGTAAATAAAGTTATGAAATTGGTACATCAGTAATACAGTAAGATTTCCTGAGTGGCTCCATATAATGAGTATATAAGGTTTGGGTATTTTTCTTAACAGAAAAAATTAAAATGTAAATGATACAACATACCAGAATTTTAGAAGGCAAAATATATTTATATCTACTTTGTTCATTCCCTTTTTTACCAGTTTTTCTTTTTTTGAAATGGCTACATTTAAAACTGGGTAGTCGTCTTGAAAAGTGCACTTGGGAATGTCCTATTTGCTTTCATATAATCGAAATTATAGATGTCTTAAGTAGTTTTAAGTAGCATTAAGATCCAAGGTAGTGACAGCACTATGGTGTTCAAGTGAGCCATTAAACGTTAATTTTGTAATACTGTCATGTTCATCAAAGTACTATTCTATTTAAGGAAATGTTTATTTTATCAGGATATGTGCAAAAATACTTAACTTTTGCAGCTTTCCTATTAGGGGGATATACAACTAGTTTTAACATACTACTTTGCAATATTTTTTCTATGAAAAATTCTCAGATGCACAGTTGTGACCATTGTAAATTTTATGTAGATTTTCAAGATAAATTAGAGAAATGGTATATTTTGTAGCAGAAGGAATAAAATTATGACAGGACAGTAAGACACTGGAAAGTACTCTGCTAAATGACCAGTGTTCCACATGATAGTGAATGTAAAGCATTAAGTTTGTTTTTCACTGGTCTTACTTTGCCATAGTATGAATTCCTGTCAGATGGGGATTGTTTTCTTTCTTTTGTGATCAGTGGGGAGCTTATTTGTGAATAAATTATTTATTCTCCCACAATAAGTGTATATGTATGTGTGAATGAATGGATGGCGGAACTGTATTTATGTCCTGTGAAAACTGCAAAAATCTCCCAGATTTGGCTATTTTTATGTAGCGCTGGTGATCTAAAAACAGACTTTTCCATGGATGACCTGTCCCAAGTCTGAATCTAGCAGTATCAGTGCCAGTGCCGGGCTGTTTGCTGAAAGCAATGAGATCTCTTGCTTCCCCTTTCTCTCTTGCTCTGCTGCATTTTCATGACACTTGGACAAATGTGTGCACATACCAAACAAATCATTAGTGGTGGTGTAACTGTGAAAGATTTTCTAGGGTCTTGCAGGCTGGGAGGACTGGGGAGGGCTGAGCCAATTACCTACCTGAGGCATACCTTACAGGAGTCCTCTGGAAAGGAAATGAACTGGCATGTTTTGAATGAAGTGCTTTAGCATCCCAGGAAACTGAGAAAACTATGTCAGACACAAACTAGCAACTTAAGTTGGTATTTGAATTCAAAAATGTAGTCTTTTTGGTAGTTTATTTTTAATGTTTTTCTTAAGTTGTTTTTATAAAAATAAATCACATCAAAAATATTTTCAGAATTACTCCTCATTTTGAATGCCTCCTGATTTTGAATTATTGGATTTGAGAGTTTTTCTTAAGGGATTGGTTTTATTGGAAAATGCTAGCACTTTTCCTCTCTCCTCCTAGACAATGTGATTCATTTCAAAATGTGATTCATTCTAAAATGAGCACCTAAAATCACAGGGCATTATTGAAAGTATTGTTTATCATTCTAAATGCAAAGCTTAAAAAAGCAAGGATGTGTTCTGCTCATACACTTTTTTTATCTCTTACTGGCTGCTAGGTAGAAAGAATAGGTAAGGAAGCCCTGAGTTGATAAGGACAATTTTTTACTTAATTTGTGTGTTCATTAAATCAGAAAGCTTAAAGCAATGCATGAAACCTCCAGGGTCATTGTACAGAAGTAATTTGCAGGACCTGGTTATTATTTCTGGTCTGAATGCTTTATTTTTACACCTCTTAAAAAGGAGTGACTAAACAGTAACTGATTTTGTTCACATAGGATCAGGCCATGCTGTGGAGAGGGTATCAGCCACTACCTGATAATCATACCATGTTTAGTGTGATGAATTTTAAGTGACTTCTTTTTCTTTCATAAATCGTCCTATTGATGGGTTCAGTGAAAAAAGCAGTTAGGGTAGTGTATACTCATTAGCACTGTGGGGAAGAAGCTGTAAAGGCTGTGGAATGTTACAGGTTTAAAAGGGCAGCTAGAGAAAAATTAAGGGTACTACAGGGTATCAGTAGCTAAGAAAGCTTCCTTTTCCTTTCTGGTTTTTTCCCCCTTCTATTTTATCCTTCCTTCTCTCTCACCTCCAACCCTCTTCCCCGATGCCCCCCCATGGTTTTTAAAATATTTTCTAGTGTCTAAAAGTTTCATGCAATGTGCCTGTGTGCAAACCAGGGTAACACCAGTTTTGGAATTGTTGCATATCCATAGCATGCAGATCGATGCCTGAGCTTCATGCAAGGTATTTAGGCACTACTGGTAGGCTTTTAAGTCGCATGTGATAACTCATGCAGTATTGAAGGGGGAAAGTCTTAATGAATAGGGGATGGCCTAAGTGTTGCTGTTTCCAAGTGTGTTGCCTATGTTTATGGTCAACAGTAAACTGCATGTCTGTCACCTTTTCATCTCACAGGTGCTTATAACTAAGTAACAGCTAATTTACTTTTTAAAATACATAATCAACATTGTATGTCAACATAATTTGATTTGATTATCTAGTACTAGATAATTCTCACCACACCTTTAGTCCATCTTCAGTGGAACCTAGCCAAATACAGATTTTCACGGTTATAAATATAGTTCTGCTGTGAAGGGATGTTGAAATTCCACCATGTGAAACATGCATTTTTCTGATGTCTATTTAGAAACATAGAAGGCATTGTAGCACTGCTTTCCTGTTGTACACACTGAGTTTTACCTTGTTTATCTCGAATATTTTGTATTGCATGTTAATTTTTTTCATATCCTAGTAGTACAAAATGAATTACAAAATATAAGAAGAGCACTCTTACAGTCCTAACTATTCTATGCAGATGTCTTCCAAAATTTACAGGTACAATTTTAGTGGTGGTAGTTGGTAAATAGATTTTTTTTCACTTATTTATCAGCAGACTTGTTTTTATATGTATTAGTGACAAAACGGACTAAGCACTGCCGTAAGTTATTGTATTTCTGTAGAAAATGGAAAATAGTGTAAAATTGTTTTTGTTGAATGTTGGCAGTTAATAAATAAACTTTTCATCTCCTAAAAAACCTCTGTTTTCTGGCAACATGTTGGACTTTAGTTTCTTTGTTTACCAAGAGATATCCTTTCTAATTATCATTAAACTCTTTTCAGTGATAAGCTGTCTTTAACAGGAAGTGCATGTTTTGGGAATTAGGTGGTGGCAGGATTTGATTCTTTTAAATATCGATAGTTAAGTCCTTTTCAAAAGCTTTTCTGGATCAAGCTTAGTTTTTGAAAGGATGGAGTTGAACAGCAGCTCTTCTGCTGTTCAGAAATTTCTTGGCAATAGACAGCTGGCTATACTGTGTAGAGTTGCAGATTATGCTTATCTTTCTGTAACTTTTTAACTTTCAGCATAGTATTCTGTGACTTGCGTTTTTTAAAATCTGGAATCAACTGTAATAGCTCATTGTTGCAATCTGCTTAAAATATTGCAGAAAGAACTTCAGATTCAAAATATTCCCTTTGAGCAAAATTAAAATGCACACAAGTTGTCTCTTAATACCAAAACCTGATTTTTATTAATTATTGAGAGATGCAAAGAGAAAGAAGAAATAAAAGAAAAGGTTGGAAAATGCTAAGGTTACTTTTAGAAGCAGAGTAAAGATACCACCAAAACTACTTTTCTGCCGAGATATTGGAGGTGTGTGGCAGGGAAGAGAGCGATTGTGATTTACCCCTTTTTTTCCTCTGTCTCTGCTGCTTTTCGCTGTTATCTGCTTTATCTGCTGGGGGTTTTAACAGCTTTAGTGCTCTGGAATGCAGTCTGGATGTGTGGCAGGGCCATGTCGCAGGTCCTGTGTCTAGCCACACTGCTCTGGTCCTCAGAAATATGGTAAGGCTGGAGGAATAAGATAAAAATTCATGCATGTGGCACCGTGGGTCTCGTTTCTCTCCAGGCTGGCAGTGTTTCAGTCTCGGGTGGCAGGTAAGCAGCACATGGTGGCAGAAGAAAGGTATGGGGTGGTAGGGAGAGAGCCTTGGCTATGATAACCAGTTCGCTGTCTCCCTTTCCTCTTCCCTGATTTTCCAAAATTCATCTTCAACATTTATAGTGTTCCAGGGAGGTTTTATGTGGTTTCTTGGCACGTAGCCCTATTCAGATGTTCGAAGAGATATGATAACCATAAACAATGCCAGGATTTTTGGCAGGAAAAGTCCAACAGAAAGTTCGGGTGAGAACCTTTTGGCAAAAGCTGACAGGATATTTTTTGATAAACTCTGACAGCAGGCAGGATGTTTGTAAGTTTCTGGTAAAAGTGCTGATAGAAAGTTTTTTTGGCAGGATGGAGGAACATAATTTTTGGTATTTCTATACTATCTGTGTCTTACACTCATGCCAGTTTTTCCAGGTTCCATACAATTTCTATGCTGTTGTAATTGAAGGGAAAACATTTCATAGATCTTAAAAGCCAGTAATTGCCCCCTTATGTTAAAAAAATGTATTTTGTTTGATTCATATTAAAGATAGATGTAATACAGAAGCATGGTACTTCGATTCCAGTTGACTGCCTTTAGAACATAAATTTTACTGTAGAAATTTTGTGAGACTACCTGGAGAAGAATCCTCAAGTGACCCCTAATCTGAACTGGATGAAAAGATACATGAAGTATGCTCATTATTTGTATAAACTTTCTAATTATGCAAATACTTCTGCATTAATAACTGGATCCGTAGTGTTGACATTCTAGATCTTCAGTTAAGCTCCTGAAACAGTATTCTACTGCATGTATAGTTCTGTGATTTCATTTATGGAGAATTGTTCATTTTTTGTTGACTGACTTACGCTTTAAGATCTCTTTCATAGACTTGAGTTAGTGCTGCAGTGAATCAGGTTCCAGTCCTTGTATATCAGGGCAATCAGTAGCTCTATAAAGAGCTTTCATTCCAGGCTGTTATCCAAATAATTCTGAGGTGCATTTAAATAATGTATTAAATGAATAAATATCAATATAAAAGAATATTGAAACATCAGAGTGTGTGGTTGGGGTTGGATTTTTGTTATCTAAGCAGTGGCCCTGGGATATTTCAGTGTAACAGGCAGTGGTGGCATTGCCTGGTTTTCCAGAAGTGTGGCGTATCTGGCTGTTAACTCTGCAGCCTGTTTGGGGTTGTTACGCCTCGGAAAAGCAAGCCATGGATTCACCATTTCATGTGTAACTGAACGCTTGAAGTGCCTTTGAGAACAACTTTTCTGCAGTATTTGATAAAGATGTGAAAAAAGAAAAGAAGTTGAAATGTCAAGGAGTATCAGTAGAGAGAGGTAAGTTCATGGGGCACAGCGTGAATAAAGGCATGACAAAAGCAATTTAATTGTTTGGCTGAGTCTTGCTATGACCTGCATGATCTATGTCTGACACGCAGACGTTGACAAGCTAGGAAAGTAGTTTCCAGGGGAAGATGGCAGTCTTTGGAGGTCAAGTGTTTTCCAGGTTTTGAAGGGGAGTGTTCACAAAGGGAAGTGGGAAGTTTTCTATTTAATGTGAAACCTTTTTTAATCTTGAATATAGTCTCAACTCTGCCCTGTGGTTTTTTCTTTGGATTTCTTTTGTTTGTTTGTTTGTTTTTGCCAGAGTACCCCTTCCTGGAGTCTTAAAGCTCAAAAGGTAAGGGGAATAACAAGGACTTTAAGCTGCAGAACCCTTGGAGTTTCAAAGGTCTCGCTTTTGTGTTTAAACAGAAGTTTTAACCTGCCTAGCACCTGTATCTGATTGAGAAAAGTGACATAACTGAAGTTGCACTAAGTGGTTTCCATGGCAATCAGTGATTACTGAGTGGGGTTAAACAGAAGAGAGTCATCAGTCTGGTCATTATCATTATCCGCTCTAAAGGTAAAATCTTACATCCTTAAACACACAGTGGCCTGAAGCAAAGTAAAACTGTCCAGTATCCCAGTTCTTAAAGTGTCACTTTAAGTTAACATGTCTATGTAAGCATGTTTAGCTCTGTGGGAGACAACTGATTTTAGCCAGGGAGATTTAGCAGAACTGCAGATGTGTCAGTGGGGCCATGAAAGTTTAGTAGCCACTGGCTTCACTACTGAAGTAGTGGCTTCAGTATTGAAGGACAATGGCTTTTTCTGACAAAACAAGAAATGGGAACCATGTGTATGCATTACTGCTGTCTTCACAAGGTTCTGTCTAACTGTTGTCTAACTGTTTGGCGAGTGGCCCCTTCTGTACTCCTTGCTGCCTTAATGCTGTCTACCACTACCTCCCCATCCCCACTCCTGCACATCCTTCACCAGTCTGCACAGCCTGGTGTACCAGGCCCCTATACATCCCTCAGGTTTGCATCCTCATCAGTTGCAATTTTCCAAATAATCCATCAATTAGTGTGACTCATGAGGTCTGTTTCTTGTATTTGCCTGTGTTCATTCATTTGTTGGGTTTGTGTGTGTGTGCTCTCGTTTGTGTCTTCCCCTTTTCTTATTTCACCCTTTGTTATTGGAAAGGTCCTTCACCAGGTCCCCATAAGGGAGCAGAGACTCTCTCCTTTCACATACCCTTGCACAACCTGGTTTGCCTTGTCTTCAGCTGAGCTGGAAACTTTGCTTCACTCTCTTTTGAGCTTTTTTAATCCCATGCCAGCTTTATTCTTTACTTTATGAAGCCTTTTCAGTTTGACTAGAAATGTGAAAGTTTTCAGAAAGTCTTAAAATTAATAGATTTATTGGTTCCTACAGTCCCATGAAACACAGCCTATTCAGTTTGGTAGTGCTTGACTTGAATTAATGCAGAAATTAAAATTCTCTTCCAGCTGCTCATGAGATGTGAGCAGTAGTTGCAGTTTTCCCTGTGAGATAGTGCAACCACAAAAGCAAAGGAAAACTGCAGCTACTGCTTGAATTAAGGAATCAGAGAGGAGCGTGGTTGGCAGAGGTGAGAAATAGTTTCTTATGGACTATAATGAGGATGGAAAGGGAACAACATGAAATATAAATAAATTCCCTTTCTGTCTTGAAAGACTTCAGGATTTCTTTGTCAGCAATAGATCTTCAGTTGAGGAAGAGAACCTGCTTGCATTAAGGAAGTGGATGCCAGCATGTTAAAATTAGGGATTCAGACTTAAATGCTTATTGATACCTGGCAGATCAAAGCTGACTGCACTGAGTCATATTTAGGAATATGAAAATGACCTAGGAACATGTCAGTTCTTTGCTATCCCTGCTAGCAGAACTAACCACTGCAAACTTACCAGCTTGGGGGTTAAACTATCGGATCATCTGAAGGAAGTAGTGCTGTAATAACCTGTTTGATGGCTCTGGACATTGATGAAAGGGAAGGAAAGGTGCATATCTCCATCCTTCTGATTAGAGGTTTCCATAAGGGAAGTAAAAATAAAAAGCATATTTTTCTTTAAATCTGGAGGGCAGAGGAGGGGATGAGAAGAAGCCTACTGAATGTACATGGAAAGTAAGATTGACTCACCACCCCAAAGGACAGTAATCACACAGCATGAGAGACCTGTTTTACCGCTACATGGAACGGGCAAACAGACCTGCTTGTCAGGAAACCTCAAGCCTGATATATTCCTTTTGTAAGGGATAAAAGCTACTTTACACTTCTGGGAGTCTGGCTATGTCAATGAAGTTGAGCCTTCCTACATCTCCCTGTATGATAACTAGTTTGCAAGGTAGTATCTTACTTCTTTTTATCACCATTTTTTATTTTCTGAATCAGTGAATACGCTTGTTTGTTGGTTGGTTGGTTGTTTTTTTCTGTAGAACTCAGGCCAAGAAGACAACTGTGTTTGAATCTGATACATAAATTAACAACAACATACAGTTAAATATGCTAAGCAATATGCTGTGGTGCAAAACACGAGTGATTGCTGTTGTTTAATTTTGATGAATCTGTAGAAGAGCAGAATTTTATCTGTGCTTTTGTATTTACCTTCTGATGGCTGTGACTTTATTCTGAAGTCATGTTGTATGTTGTGAAAGGCCTTGTTAATTTTACTAAAGCAGATGGTTAATGACCAAAGGTAATGGGAAGAGAGAAAGGAAGCAAAGCATGTTGGCCTTCTAGTTGTTGATCTTGAGAGTGCCAGCACTTAATAATTAGTGTTTTGATAATCAAAACTGATCAACATTGCTGTGGCTGGCATCTCTGTCCTCAGGGAATACACAGTCTGTTTACTTCATGTTGGAATGAATGGAATTTTGATATTGGTATTTCATACATAGGATTTGATATTTTTGTTTAACAACGATGAACCCAGCTGTTAGTGCTTTAATTCTGTATTTTGTAGTTTTCTCTGTTTTCCCATGAAATAAAGCAATACTCCCTGTGCTGTATATAGAGTTTATTAATACATTAAAACTAAATTTGGTGGAATCAGCCTGGGAGCATTTGCCTCAATGGCACACAAATGGTCCTGCCTTGCTCCCAGTCCTGCAGGATTCTGCTGCCCAGTCCCTCAGGGGAGCAGCTCTGTGCTATCCTGGTGTTTGCAGGCAGCAGGGCAGCCCAGGCACCAACCCTATCCTTCAGCAGGCAGCGGCCAGCTTTCCCAGGTGCTGGTTTGGACTGGGGCTGCATGGGGAGTTGGGAGTAGACAGCCAGGACAGCACAACAGAGCATTATGCTCAGTATATGAAAGAGCAGGGCAGAAGGGAGAGGAGTGGGACAGGTTTGGCCTCACAGCATTTGTCTTCTCAAGTCACCATTACTGGTGATGGAGCTCAGCTTCCCTGAAGATGGGTGAACACGTGCCTGCCAATGGGAAGGCAGACGCCGTAACTCCGAACATCCCCTCAGAATCACAGAACCAATTAGGTTGGAAATTACTTCTGAGATCACTGAGTCCATCCTATGACTGAACACCACTCCTGGATGTGACATGACTAAGTGCCACATCCAGTCTTTCCTTAAACACCTCTGGGGATGGTGACTCCACCACTTCCCTGGGCAGCCCATTCTAATGTCTAATCACCCTTTTCCAGGCTAAAAAACTCCAGGTCCCTCAGCTGCTCCTCATAAGATGCACTCCAGACCTCTCCCCAGTTTTGTTGCCTTTCTCTGGACTCTCTTCCGCACCTTAATGTCCTTCCTGAAATGAGGGGCCCAGAACCATGAGGAGTGGTAAATAAGTGGATCCATTAACAGTTTTAGTTACACAATTACCTGAGAAATTCAAAAAGATTGCAGGTACATATGTGGGTGTAATGGTGCTAATTTCAGTTTTTTAAATAAAAGCCATTTTCTTGCATGGCATTTTCCAAATTCCATCCTGATTAGTATGTGCCATACAAGAAAGAATGCTATTCTGCTTATTTTCAAACCAGTAGTAACAGTATACCTGGTTGAACTCACAAATAGCTGACATATGGCACTGAGTGGGGTTGTCAAAATCCACTGAATACCATCCTACCATAGCTATTGGGTAATATTCTGAAATTTCCTCAAATTTCTATGACAGGGTAACAACACTAGAAGTTTGGACTTGGAAAGAAGGCATTTCTATAAGCCCTGCCCATTGTTCTTTGGTGACCAATTGTTCTTCAATTTCTAAAATTGTCATAATTTTTTTACCACCCCCACTTCTGTTCTTGCCAGTGATGGTCAGCCCTGCTGGTCCTGTGTACCCTTGGCCTGCCAGTCATTTCTCTCCTTTCTTCTAGTGAATCTGCATGGTTGCCACAGTTCATGGCTGGTCCTACCATGACCAGGAGGATCAATGCAGCCCTGCCCTGGAGATGGTCTATTTTCGGTCAGCTTTCACCAGTTCAGGAGCTGGAGCTTTCTTGGCATGGGAATAATGTATCCACAGGACCACTTCTTTCACTTTCACAGTTGTGAATGTGGTCAGTAGAACTTGGTAAGGTCCATTCCACTTCTTACTCAGAGGATCAGCTGTAAACATTCTAATATAAATCCAGACCCCAGGACTGATGTTATGAAGTGGGTGATCAATATCACAGGCCCTGGTTTCCATTGCATACTTATTCAGCTTCAAGNGGAGCTGGAGCTTTCTTGGCATGGGAATAATGTATCCACAGGACCACTTCTTTCACTTTCACAGTTGTGAATGTGGTCAGTAGAA
Source organism: Grallaria varia (assembly GCA_013396735.1). NCBI lineage: Eukaryota > Metazoa > Chordata > Aves > Passeriformes > Formicariidae > Grallaria > Grallaria varia. The sequence continues at coordinate 77,395 of VWZG01008422.1, read as the reverse complement.
CTTGGTAAGGTCCATTCCACTTCTTACTCAGAGGATCAGCTGTAAACATTCTAATATAAATCCAGACCCCAGGACTGATGTTATGAAGTGGGTGATCAATATCACAGGCCCTGGTTTCCATTGCATACTTATTCAGCTTCAAGAGCTGATTGGAGAGGGATATTAAATATTCTCTGATATATCCTTATCCTGTTTGCACTAGGTCCTCTTCTTTATACAGAGTAGCATATGGTCTCTCATCTGACATTTCAAAAGGGCTCAGACCTAGTTTAGGGTTGGGTTTTACCTGTATTCGTAACAAAACCAGAGGTAGAGCTTGATACCAATGCAGATTTGTTCCTTGGCAAATTTTAGCTAATTGCTGTTCAATTAGGTCGATCATTTTTGCCACTTGACAACTGTCTTGTGGCCTGTAAGGAGTATGCAATTGCCAGTCAATTTGTAAATTCTTGCTGTTCTTTTGAACCACAGTTGCTATAAAGTGTGGGCCTCCATCTGATAAGATAGTGGCCGGCACTTCAAATCTGGGAATGACTTAATTTAAAAGTACTTTTACTACTTCTTGAGCTATGTCACTTCTGGTAGGACATGCCTCTGGCCTACCTGAGAGGGTATCTGTATGCACCAATAAATATCAGTACCTCCCTTTTCTAGGCAGTTCAGAAAAATCAATCTGCCATTTCTGCCCAGGGAAATTACCTTCTCCAATTCCTCTAATTTCTAATTTGTTTGTGTTGTTAGGGTTGTTTTGCAGGCAAGTTTTACACTATTTAGTTACCTGCACATTTCTATTGTATAAATTTCTTATTACGATTTGCCTCTTAAAAAAGTTATACATTGCTTCTGTTCCCCAATGTGTTTTGTTATGCTCTTCTTGTATTGCTCTCTATAGTACCTTTTCTTGTACTAAAATTTGCCCTGTACTGAAATAATGCATATTGTCCTCTAACTGAGCCTTTTGATCGTTAATTAATTTTAAATCTTCTTTTGAATATGATATGTTGGAATTTACATCTATGATTTTGCCATCGAGGATTAAGGATGCAAGTCCTACCTCCCATTTTCTGCTGCCTTTTTTGCCTCTTGATCTGTCAATCTGTTGCCCCTTTCCTGGTCCATATTACCTTTTTGATGTCCTCTGCAGTGCATAATAGCAAGCTGCCTTGGTAATTGGATGGACTCAAGCAGCTTTAAGATTTCTTCAGCATGCTTTATTTGTTTTCCTTGTGATGTGAGTAATCCTCTTTCTTTCCAGACTGCTTCATGGGCATACACTACACCAAAGGCATATTTTGAGTCTGTCCATTCATTAATATCTTTTCTCTGCCCTCATTGTAATGCTCTGATGAGTGCAATTATTTCTGCCTTTTGTGCAGAGATGCCATCAGGAAGCATGTGTGCCTCGATAACATGATCTAAGGATGTTACTGCATACCCCACCTTACCGGTTCCGCTTTTCACATAGCTGACTTCATCAGTGAACCATGATTCTGCTTCAGGCAGTGCGGTACCTTCTGAATCTGGTCAGCTGGAATATGTTGCCTCGACTGTTTCAAGGCAATCATGATGTACTGGGTCCCACATGGTCATTGAACTGGACAAAAAGGTGAATGGATTGACAGTGTTAGTGGTGATTATTTCAACATTATCGTGTTCTAGTAAGATGGCTTGATATTTGAGGGACCTGAAGGGCGAAAGCCAGTGACTCCCCTTCTGCTCTAATACGGCTGAAACAACACGTGTCACTAGAACAGTCATTTTCTGTCCCATTGTGAACTTTTGTGCTTTCTGTATGTTTAGTACTCCAGCTGCTACCATGCTCAAGCACTGCAGGCATCCTTTGCTTACTTTGTCTAATCGGAGAAGTATGCCTCTGCCCATCAGTATAGTCCTACCTGTTGGGCTAGGAGCCCCAGTGCGATCCCCTGCCTTTCATCTGAGAAAAGCTAAAAAAGTTTGGCCACATCTGGGAGGCCGAGTGCAGGTGCTTGCATAAGTTTCTTCTTCAATTGATGGTAGGCTTGCTTGGCTTCTCCAGTCCACACAAACTGCTTGTTCCCGTCTTGAAGGATCTGCTGTAAAGGCTGCTGTTTACCTTAGTCCCCTAATGGGTCCAGGGTGGTGTAAATTCTCATTGCTTCCTTAATCGATCTAGGAGTTCAGTGGGAATTTCTCCCAGGTTTTGTTTTACTGCGTACAGAGACCCCAGATCTACACCTTTGGGAATCGCATTCTCCATTCCATAAGCCACCCATCCCCAGTATCTCTGGAGGAACTGGTAATGGTCAGGATTATTGTAATCCCAATGTGGCTTGTCTAACAGAAAGAACTGGACCAATGAGATGATGGTTCCACAGTGGTTTTACAGTTTTAGAGTTTGTCAGAATTCTTTTCTTTCCTACCAACACAGACTCTGGGGGCTGACACTCTCCTTAACAAAGTCCCCGCTAACGATCCGAAATTCCAACCTGATAGCTGGGAGGAGAGTT
>VWZG01008422.1:49871-69612 GCA_013396735.1 Grallaria varia | reverse complement strand
TGGGGGGCGGCCGCCCTGCCCCGCCTTGGCGGCTCCTCTCGGCCGTCCCTGCCCGGGCATCTCGGGCCGGCGGGCAGTGCTGCACCTGCCCCGGGCTGCGGGAGCGGCGCCAGCGCGGCCATGAGCGCCTCCATCCCCGCCTGCCGCGGGGCATTGCGTGCGCTCTGCTTTTATCCCTTCCATCTTTTTCCGAGGTGTTGGTGGGTTGAGCATGGAATAATGCTGCGTGGAGCCGTGCATACCCCAGTGCACTGGTCTGCTGATTCTTAGTTTTTAGGGTTCCCCCCCACCCCACACCTTTTCTGTGGTGAAAAGATGAAAGCGATATGAAGCGGGGGACATGGGGATTTTGCATCCACCGATCGAGAGGTTGCGGTCGTCGCAGCCGTGTCCGCCGGGAGATGCTGCGGGATTGGCCTCGTCCCGGTTTGCAGCAGGGAACACAGCGCGCCTGCATCTCCCCATCCTCCCCGTGGGGCCTGCTGTCCATCCCTGGGCTGGGGGGGGAGGTGGCGTCTGCTGCCATCACGTTCTAGTTTCAGGAAAGGGAAGGCGTCTCGACCTTTTCTTTGCGGAAAAGCACTTTGGTCACCATGATTGCCTGAATCACAGTCGTGGTCAGTGCACCCGAATGTGCTACATCTGCTTTCTGTAAGGATCAGTGTTAACAGGATCAATTTACCAAGACTGGCCACCATAAACCTGCCTTTTAAGAGAGGTGGAACCATGGCCCTAGGCTGGAAAACTACGTCTTTTTCCTTCCCCCTGTTGTAGATTTTTTGGGCTGTGAAATTGCAGTTTGCTTTCGGGAGTGCATTGCAGATCTGTCTGTTTTCATAGCTGCCGAGGAACTGGAAGGCAGAGATGTTTGCCTGACTCTGCATGTATTAAGAGTGAGCTAATGTGAGTGTAGGGCAGGTCAGCCATGTAGTGTTTTTCTTGTCTTTGACATGCATCATGTTACTCCAGGTGATAAGAGGACACCCAGGTGGCTGCAGGTTTGTGTCTACTCTGCACCTGTGGCCCATGGAGTCCTAACCAACTTGCCCTGCTAAACATCCCGGTCATAGTACTCCTGGTTCTGCTGCATTGCTGTTAAATCTGGACCAGCTGCACCTGCCTTTGCAGCCCATATCAGGAACGAGCACGTGATGCCTGTTCTTCCCAAACACTGACAGTGACAAAGAACGTGTTTATTCTCTTATGTACTGTCAAACCAAAAGTGAGCTGTATGCTCACCTTTTACTCTAATGCTGTGGGGAAAAGGGGCAGGGTAGTCTGCCCAGAAGTGATATTCAGGAGTGAAGGAGAACAGTTATTGTTGAATTAGGGGCATTTGTGCATGTTTGTACTGAAAAATTAAGTGTTCAGTGAGTAATAATGAAAGATCACAGGAAACTGCAAATGCAGTACATTTAGTGTTTTAATGCACCTTGGGTGGATGTCATGGATGTTTAATAGTGAAATGTAAACCTGAGTGAAAGACAGCTTGCCTTCCTTGGAAAATGGAATCTGAAATTGAGGTATCTGTGAGCTTTTAGGCTAAACTGATTTCTACAAAGTTAATGGTGGTTCAAGGTTGGCTGTGTGCTGTGAATCATGTAATTCATTGGTCTGCTTTCTTGGATATTTCTGGTTGCAGCTTGAAAGGTACTTTTATCTGACATTAATGCATTATCCTCCCTTAAAATAGCAAATTTTCTGGCTTCTATGCTGTCTTTTAACAGATGCAAAGCCAGTGTTTTGGAAGGCTATCAAAGATTAGCCCTTTAGTTACTAAATGTAAGAATACTGGGAAGGTGATTTGGTACATCTAGGTAGATAGAAAAGATAATTTTGGTGTGTGAAGAGGGAGAGACGCCAAAGCTTTTTAGTGTAGCCCTTTTTGGTTACTTAATATAAAATCCTTTCCACATTTTCTTGAGTTGTTAATTTAATTCTCAGTCCTTTGCTTGTGATAAGTTTGGAATTCCTTACGTGTTGGGAAGAGCATAACTGCATTCCAATTTTTTAAATTTATTAGAACTGCCTTCATATATTTAAAATATAGGAGCTATCACCTGTTTAAAACATAGGAGCTAATGCTTTATAAGAGATTTTGTGATGCTGGATGTGGTACTATGGTGGATGCCAAAGCTTGTTGTCCATCATACGCTTATTCTTTTGGGTCAGGGAAAGTGGGTGTGGATTTTTGGAGATACGAACATCTTGATCTGAATGTTTTATTTGCTCTATGTCAATGTAAGTATTCCATAATGCTTTGAATTCAGGGACTACTAATTTTAAGGTTAAAGTCTGTGTCATCTATATAGCAACCAGAAACCTGAATTCTTTGCATATAAGATTTGAATGGATTTTAATTGGACCAAGAGTTTGCTTCTGACTTATTTTATACCATTTTAAGCCACAGCCATTTGCAGTGCTTACATTCTTAAGCTTAAAAAGCCTTCAATATAAGGATTGTGCGCATCTTTGAAATGTACTTAATATTTCTTTTTATAAGCAGTGCTTACTGACACTAGAGCTGGCATAAGTCATGAGAGTACAAAGAAATGAAATCTCCTGTTCAGCAGCTTATTTTGTATTTTTTAACAGGTCAGTGTGGGTAGTCATTTGTGGGGGTTTTGTCGTTTGGCCTTAGGTTATATCAGTGTGTGGTAATGATTATGGCCAACAAAATCAGGGAAAACTAATCTTAAACACAGAGAAGGTGGCTAGGAAAATACACACCATGATGGTTCTGTGATGTTGCAGCATATATGTGAGTTCAGGGTCAGTATCAAAAACTAAAGATCATGTTAAAAAAGAATAATTATAAAACAAACTTCAGAGTCTTCAAATAGACAAAATGAAGGAAAAATCAAGCAGAGAGCTAACACTTTTCATTTGCATCTCATGGCCTAGATACTTCAGCATTATTTCCCTTGGCGAATGCATTGTCTGTTATTGTTCATACCTGCTCTGGCTTTACATAAGATTATGAATTAAAAGAATCAGATCTTTTCTCTCACACTCAAGAAAGAAAAAGATAATTAAAAAATATTAGAGGTGTTTCAGATAGTTTAATGCATGTCATCTATAGGCAATGCAGCTTGATTAATTAAAGCTTAACTTTGAACAAGATCTTATTACCATAGATTTAAGTGAAGCCTTGATGTCCATCTTTAAATGTGTTTTTCTGGTTTCATAGCAGGTGAAGACTCCTACCTAATGACAGAGCTAGCAAACAACCTGCTGCCCATTTAATTCTAATAGATGGCCTGTAATACATATTACATAGGGGTTAAAGGTTTCTGAAAAACAGATTGATTGGTTTTGCTTCATAGTAATGATTGATTCGATAAGTCAGCTACTGAGAGCAGTGTGATAGTATTTTGCTGTTTCCACTGCATTCATCGGTGTTCTAAAAAAGGCTGTGTGTTTGTTGCTTTACTGACGGGGCCTAGGGAAGCATCTTTATTTGCTGCTTTCACGTATGCAGTCACATGATGATAATGGCTGTCCTAATTCTGAAGGAATAAGTCCAGGAGCAGCATAATGGTACATGACAGCTGTGGATGTCAGAAGACTTCGCTGAAGATACTCCAGGACCACAAGAATGTGTTTATCCACTAGACTGCTTTCTGCTGGGGACGGTCTATCTTGACATGAGAGAAGGAATGGAAGTGCAATTCTGTTTCTAAGGAGATCTGTTTTTACTGAGATGCTGCTAGGCAAGTGGCATCTCACCTGGTCCGTTGTGTTTCCTATGGTGTTTTTTGTCTAATTGCAAACACTTACTGGGGGAAGTTTCCACCATCCAAAAAGCCTGTACAAGTGACTGTCCATGGAAAAGCAGTGGAGTTTTATATGTCATCAAGGAAACTAGTGAAAGAAGTGTATTAGAAGTCTTTAAAACAATAAATAGCTTAGATGAGGTAAACGGCATTGGGAGCCTCTGTTCTTCCCATTGCCTAGCAAAAAGAGGAGACATTCTCTGATGTTTAGGCAATTAATTAATTAATTAAAGTGTTTAAATATATTTTTTAGACATGTACCTTCTCCCTGTGCTGTCTAGCCTGTTCTTGGACTATGTTTGATCCATCAAATCTTGCTCATAAGCCAGCAATTGATCATTACTTGCGTCTTTCTTTCTCATGAACACTTCCGTAAAAATTACTCTCCTTTAGAAAATTATGACCTTGCCACCCATCTGATAAAAATATGAGCTCAAGGAGTGAGGGACTTTGTTAAAAGTCTGTGAGCTAACATGACAACTGAGCAGCACATCCTTGGAATTTGGGCTGAATCGTTTTAGTGGCAATTTCTTTTTTCAACAAATTAAACATTTCTACACCTCGATGGCACCCTTTTAGTGTATCAGGAACATCTCTGCTGAATTTAATTTTCAAATTTTCCGTTCTAAAATATGAGCACAGGTCAGGGGAACACCAGGACAGCAGACCCATGGAATCTACAAAGCTTGGCCATCTTGACCACCATAATTTGAGCAACTACATGACATTAACTCACTGTTGCTTTATTTTTTTCATTTAGGGGATGTAATTCAGGTGAAGGACTGCCTCTCTGTACTTATGTGGTTAAGGTAGTGGATCAGTATCTTGGAGATATAGGTTTGGTGCCTTATATTGCTTTGCTTAAATTATTTTATTTCTATGCAAGTATTTTCACTTTTATAAATAAGGTTTCTGATAATTTCTCTTGATCATTCAAATTTTTTCTTAAAAGAAACATACTTTGCTCAAAACTTGATGGGTATTTGGGTGGGCAAGAGCTTACAGTCTGAGTAAAAGAAGGATTCTTTTAAACAGAAGGAGGACAAAAAAACAAGAACATAATGGAAAATTTAAAACATACATCAATATGACTTTATTTTCCTAACACATCCTTGCATTCTATTTGTGGATTTAAAAAATTTTATTTATTTATTCTGATATGTGAGTTGCAGTTCTTGCCAACAGTGTTACTGTTACCATGAATTTTTGTAGTGTCAATTCTGATTGATCACGTTTGAAATTTTGATACTTTGGAAACCTCAAATTTAATACTTTAATCTAAATAAATTTCATTTAGGAAGGGCATTTTTAAAAGAACAACTGAGAGTAATGTCTGAAAAAAACTCCTGCCAAAGCTTTGTGAGGAATCACAGGGTGAAAGCTCTTTCTCTAGGTCTTTTCCAGGCTAACACCAGCAGAATGCTTTAACTAACACTTCAATCCAAAGAAGAGGCAAACCCAGTAATGTTTTTATATGATGTGTGTAGGGAGGCAAGTGTTTTTCCTTCTCTTCTCTTAACAGCTTTCTCACACTAGCTTTTTTATGATCACAGAGTAAATTGAATTGGAAATTCAATTGCAAATTGGATGCCATCTGATCTTAGCTCTGCTCCATCCATATGACTAAGGCAAGGGCTGCACTTGCTGTGTTTGTAGCTCTTGGCTTACCCAGGGCATGAAGCTCTGAAGTTCTGTACCTCTCGTGGGTGTCAAGCAGCAGTGCATGCAGAAGGTTTTGCTTACTGTCTCAATGAGATTGGACCCTGCTGCTGGAGACAAACCTTCCTCCGACCTGCTCTCCTCGTCCTCTGCTGGGCAAGCTACCATGCAGAAAGCTGCTTTCTTTGCTGCTGGCGTTGGGGTGATGGGAGTGTTGGAGTGAAGAGATGTATCATGCGAGGGAAATTATGATCTCCTTCTGATGGGGGCTGGTTTTTAAATCTATCTTACCATTGCCCTCTTCCCCCAGGAGAGGACTGAAATGTAGATGTGTTTGCTGTTTTAGCCAATTCAGGGACCTGATAATCTGAATTTTTTGTTAATTGAGTTTTTAAGATGGTAAAGATGGATGAAATTATTGCCCATAAGTTTAGAAAGCTTTTTTTGTGGTTAAACTATGTTGCAACAGTTTCAGAATTAGAGCTCTATATTTAAGAAATGAAAGAATCATGAAGTAGCACTCTTAATAGCTATGTGCAGTGCAGTTACCTTCAATTTAATGAGAAAATCTCTCCCAGTTAACACTGTGGTGAGCTGACAGAAATTTTTATTAAATAAAAGAGACAGTGCAAAAACAGCCTGTAGCTTTGTAATTCCATTGCATTTTCAGTGGGCATTTTACATAACCTTTCCACAAAATTCATGTATATTTCTGATATACATGCTGTTACCCCTTCTATCTGGGAGTGATAAATAAGGATGAATTTAGGGTTCTGTTTTTGTTCAACAATTATCATCCCTTGCTGATAAATGATTAATGTAATCCACTTACGAGATTGCCATGACATCGTTCAGATTTTGGCTTCTTATTTTTATTTCATAACAGTGAGAAAATCCCAAAGTCCCCAAAACCTTCCTTGTACAGAATCATACTAGAGCTGCAAGGTGCATGGGTAGAGGTGTTTGAGCTCAGTGCCTTCTAGGCAAGGAGTTGGTCCAAGGGGACAGGGCCATACTTCATAATACTGGCTCTGTGTTAGCTTCAACATCCAAGCTTTAGACTTTCAACTACAGCCTTATCATAATTAGTCTGACTGTTTAGCCCTAGTTTAAAGGCTTGTCCAAGTCAGGCAGTTTTAGTGGGTTGTATTTTAAGTGTGGCACCCTTTGGCCCACACTGATTTTGGAATCAGCAAGTTTAGTTGCAGCCGAAGTTGAGTATGGACTTAAGACACCCACACATACCGTTCTGTTTCTTTATCTGTGAAAACTGTAAAGCCTGAATGTCGTTATTCCATCTTAAATCAAGCTGCTTTTGAATGCAATTTTAAAGGCTACATAAAACACATTTATATGTTAGGAGTTACACATATTCAGTTTCTTGTGATGCGAGGAAGATATTTTTTCAGTCAGTTAAAATACTTCTGAAGTCAGTCTGAAGGTTCAGTAATCATGAACTGCAAAGACTGAAGGACAGTACACAAAAACCCGGCTATTATTCTCTTTTTATAATCTGCTCTTCCTTTATTATGCTTAGTATATCAAATAATCAGACTCAGCCCTCTTAACTACCAACCTCCTCCAGGTGCAAATCCTATCACTTTAACTCTGCCTGTTGAACACTTTACCTCTTTCCAATGTATGACAGGAATCCTGTGGCTTCATGGCTTTTAGCAACATCTCTCACAATTACCGTGGTGTAGCCGTGTACAAACCTTTGTGGCCTCCTTTTTGTGTTGGCTTTTCAGATGTAGTGAGATACTGATTAGGGGCTGTGATCTGGATAAAATTCGGTGCTTTAGGGGCTCAGAGAAGATCCCAGTGAAGACTTCGGGTAGGTTTCATTGGTCTTCACCTGCCACCTCTGCAGGCTCACGCTTGGATGGGAAGACACTTGCAAATGCAGAGTCATCACATCTTTGAAATATGAAGTAGTGTGCTGTGAAGTCACCTGTAATTATTTGTACTTATTTGAGCAGCATTTAAGACCTGCCTGAAGTGCCTGTGGGTTTTAGGAAGGAGGAGTGCTTGGAGAGAAGAGTTGTTCAGTATGAAGCAGCAGTCTGTTCTGCAGCTTCATTGAAAACCCACTTGTTTTCCACTGGTGCCACTTCATGAGGAGGAAGCCTTGCCCCATCCTTGAGGCTGGTCTGTCCAGCAGTATCAGTCAACAGGAAAGGTATGTGCATAATGTGGAGAGTAGGGAAAAGTGGGGAGTCTAATTGATTTCTTTTTTCTTTCTCTAAGAAGACAAATTGGATTGTTCTAAAAGGTATCAGGTACCCCTTACAGCAATGTCCAGGGACCTTGCTTGAGGTTGGTAGCAGGACTGGATTATTTAGGAAAAAAATCCAAATTGTCTGAGACTTTCAGTAATGCATAGTTCTGTGTCCACTCCAGCCAAGCTTCCTGAAGCCTTGCAAGAACTGTGACAAGTACAACTTTGTGAATGGTTTCAAGTTCAAATTTTACCATTATTTTTGGTTAAAGTAATTGGTACAGTGATTACACTTTGGTAGGGAGGTAATTGTCAACACAGAGTTTTCCATGTCGATACCTGTCTCTGCTCTTTAAGTGTTACATCCCATTTGGAGGAGAGGATTGGAGAAGAGAAGAGATTTGTGTAACTGGAGAATCCATCTGGTGCGTTTTGATGTCACAGCCTGTTAGTGGGTTGTTACTTGCAATACCTAACAAGGACTTGGTATATAAAAAGCTGCTACTGTTGTACCTGAATTATATATTCAGACTGCTGTAATTTCTGAAGTCTGTTTATTCTTGCGTGTTTGTTTGTTAACTGAATCTTTTGAAGACACTTGAAGATCCCGTGGCCACTGCTGCTTAAGAACAACGTTCATGAAATAAGAACCATTTTTTACCATGAGGAAGGAATCCTCCAAAAGATCTCCCATGCTTTGATTATCCAAAGAGGAAATCTTCTGACTGCAGTGCTGTCAAACATATGAATTAACAGGGATGTAAGTCTGGTAACTGTTTTCTGCTAAGGAAAGACTAAAACCTTAGACATTTAGTGTTTTTTTCTGTTGCTCATCAGCTGTGATAGGCTTTCCCCACAGGCAGTAGTTTCTAAATTCTTTTTTAGAGGCTCCCAGGTCTGTTCTTGCTGATGTTTATAGCTTAATAAGTAAGCACTGACACAGAGAACTGATGAGATTTTTGACATGTTCAGTTGTGAGGCTGCATTTGAATGTGAGAAGCAAAGATGGAGTGAAAATACAGCAATTTCAATATGCATTTTATGAGATTGTGGTGGTATGGTTGCCAGTTTTCATCCGGGGACTCAGGGTGGTAGCCGTGCTTTTCTTTTTGTTTCCAGGATTATCTTTACCATCACAGATTCTTCAGTCTCAGCCCTACGTACCTCTGAGAAAACCTTCCTGTACGCTACTTACAATTTTATTTTTCCTATCCCTCAATGTAGCATGTGAAAATTGAATTCTTCCTTGTGAGACACAACACTGTCATCCTTCAGCTCCATCTGCAAGTGCAGGCACTTGTGGCAAGCTGCTTGTGGAATGTAATCTCATGCACACATTTTATTTTGCATCTGGTGTGTATCTGTTTATCCATGTGTCTAGTTTTGCTGTCGGTACTTTGTATTTTAAATGCCTTTGAATTGTATGCAGTGGGGATTTAATACTCTCCCTTTTTCTCTTCCCTCCCATCTGTATCTGGTTTGTAGGTAATGTCATAATGTTTTCTATTTGTTCTTCTTTGTTCTGAGAGGGCTTATTCTTCTGCCTCTAAATGTAGCCCCATTCATGACCTCCTAGTATATGTAATGTATTTCCCAAGAAAAAGCAGTGATATAATATTGGATTTTTATCTGCAAAGATTTGGGGTTAGTAAAACAGCCCTTGCAAAGGAACTGGTTAACCTGTGTTGGACACACAGGAAGAGAACTGAGTTTGTGCCTGGGTGTGCATTTAATCTAAAAAAGTATTTTTCAGGCACTGTCTCCCCACCCCCACCCCAGATTTAGCTCTTGAAAATTATTGGACAGTCATAGACTGGGTTAGTGGGAGTACCTTAGAACTCAAAAATTGACAAATATATAACCATTGTGAACACAGAAACAGCTTCACAGTCCATAGCTTGGGGCCAGTGGCCCACAGCATCTAAATAAATTATGATCTCTCAATGCTGAAGACTTGGCAGTGTGTGGTGACTGTGCTGCGCAGCTCTGATACTTCAGACTTAGGGAAAGTTTTTCCATTTCCTGTGGCCTGAATTTATGGTCAAAAAAAGGAATTTTTCACAATTTTACATTTGCTTTTTTTTTTAATGCTGAGTATATTGTTGGAATAGTATCTGTACGTACATGACTAAGATGGCATGTGGTTTTCTTCTGCCATGGCAATAAAGGTGCTCAGTGAACGACACAAATAGAAGACCTGGCTGTGACAGACATGGACACAGTTTCTCTTGTTATCAACTGCATATCAAGTGCATGGCATTTCTGTAGTGTTTGGTTAGCAAATGAAATTATGCTGTTGCTGCTGTGGCTGTACACTGCTTTATATGAGGGTTTGCGTGATTTCAATTCATTAGGAACAAATGCATTCTTTGATTCTTTCTTTCTCCATTTTACATGGTAAACCTTATGCTGTCAAAAAAAGATTTTTTTTTTCATTCAGCTCTTCAAGTTGAGACATGACAGAAGTCCAAGGTTAATGGTTTTTAATGTCTCTTGTGAGGAAGAGTTTTCACTCTGCAAAGTTTCTGCCTATTGAAGAGAAATAGGAAGTACAGCAACTGAGTTGAGGGTAATGTTAGAATCTTGATAGCATGTTTCAAGTGTTGGAACATAACTTCCTATTGAAGCTCTTTGCTTTAAAAGAACTTAGAAACTTTTGATCTCTGCCTTAGTTGTGTGTCTCTTACAGCGTGGGTTGTTTGGCTTAAACAAATAACACAAGAATGTTTATAGGGTAGAAAAGATTCTTCAGAACTTGGGAGAACTGAGATGTTAACTCCTTTTTGTTAATGTAGGGGAATAATCTTCCCTCCTAACCAAAAAAGCCCTGGTAGACGCAGTAGGAAGCAAAGCTATGTGTGGTAAGGAGGACTTAACTGTGAATGATACGGTGAGATACAGCAAGAACGATGTGTTGGAAAAAAATATCTCTACACTGATGTCTACCAGACTGTGAAATACTCTCCCGGGGAGTGAGGGGAGATTCATTTTTGGAGAAGTGAATACTCAGTGGTGCAAGGGCTTCAACAATACTATAGGGAGCAATTTTGAACAATCTCTTTCAGAGGATTTTGACGTAACTTTGTATTTCACAGTACGGAGTGAATTGATCCTTGAAACTGACTTAAGCAACCTTCCCTTTTCCCTTTTCCTCTCCTATCCTTTTTCCTCTCCTTTTTCCTCTCCTCTTCTTTTGTGTGTCACCAGATGTAGTTTTCCAAAGTTGTTTTCTTCCATTAGAACAACGGTTTGGTGATGTGGTAAATTATTCTGGACTTTAGTTTTGCCCTTGAGCTGCATTCCATGACTCTCAGTGGTCAACTTCTTTACCTTGATGTTTCAAGTTAGAGAATACAGTAAAGGAAGATCAGGTGATCATAATGTAACTGCATATGGTCATGCTTTTTAGCAACTTTTTTTTATTCCTTTGCAGTTGATCGAAATGCTTCTAAAAAGTGTGCCCTATACCAATGGGACTATCTTTTATATCATTCCAAACATTACCTACTGCAATTCATGCTACTTGCTTTCCTCCCTCAAAAACACAAGGAAAGTAAAACCTGTAGAAAAATCAACTTTAATTTGTATGGATCAGATAGTTGCACACTGAATGACAGGGGGAGTGCAATCAGGTGCTGGGTAAAAGGAGATTAAGACAAAACTAGTAAAATTATATAAGTACCCTCAGCGAAACAATATCCATCATATGAAGGGGGTTAATTAATTTTTTTGAAAGTGATAAAACAGAGATGGGTGTTTCTGAGTTAAATGTGTCATTGTAATTTTTGGAAGAAAGTGTAACAGTAATGCTGTATTAACAGAAGCACTGCTAGGGAATATGTTTGGAAAATTATTCATGGGATTTGGGAGCAATATAGATCAACAAAAACTCTTTTAGGTCCTGATTATTAGATTTTCCTTCCAGAAAATGCGATTTCCCGTTGAAGCGTCTAACTGCCACAGCTGCCTATCAAAAGAAGTTGCTATGTGTTTGTACATAAACTTTTTTTTATGAAAAGGTGAAGTAGATATGATTGCAAGATGCCTTGAGCTATTTCAGAACATTTCTTCTTGCTTCCTTCCCCACAGGAGGTTCCAGCAGTGCTGCTGTAGCCCTGGGATTTTTCCTGCTTTTGAAAGCTGTATGAAATCCATTTGATAGACCTTTCCAGATCTTTAAAACTGTTACAATGGTGAAGTACCATGGAGAAGGTTGTGTGGTTCCCGAAGCCTTGTGCCTCATGTGTGTTGCTCCCTCTGGCGAGGTGACCCAGGAGGCTGCTGCAGCTGTGGCTTCTGGTGTGGAACTGAGGAATTACCTGCTGTACCGGTGCCTGTCAGTCGTGCCTTGTGACTGCTGTACTTCTCCTGTGCTGTGTGGGAGGTTGAGGAGTTTGAAGGCACACCAGAAAATCTGCCAGGGAACTGTCAACTTTTGGGTTTGGTTCTAAATTTGATAATAAATTGCTGATGTTGTTGCTGCATATGCAGCCCTGATCAGAAGTCACTGAGAGAGCGGTGGAATGGTAGGGTAGCTCACATGCAGGGTTTGTCACTTCAGGAAACCTAGTAATAACATTATCTTTTCAGTAAATACAAAACATGTAATTAAACAACTACTGCCTGATGCCTGGGGCTTATTATTAACAAATTTTGCACTCTTCCATGACTTTTTTTTGAAATTCACTGAAGCTTGTGCAAAGGTTTAGCTTGAATGTATATTAGGTGAAAAGTGCTACAAATACCTGGAAAACATGTTCTCTTTGTTTCTTTCTGTGTAGAGCAACAACAACAACAACAGCAACAACAACAAATCAGTGGAGGTGACATTGCTGCTTCAGTGTTGAGGGAGTAAGAGTAGAAATAATGAACTGATAATCGTTTTTGTGTGGGAGATGACCTTTGTTACTTAAAGTAGCACTTAGCTTATTTTGGTAGGAGTTATTACGTTGCATGCTTCTGTTTACATTTTCACTAACTGCTTGCTCTAGAATAGCTTCTGGTAAAGCCTTGTAAAGATGTTTTCTGAGCTATGAATAGGGTAGCTGAGTGAAGCATTGTGGAAGCCCTGGATATCAGCTGAGGCTATGCTTTTGAGCCTCAACATACAAAATCTCTGAAGTGGAAATTAGTGAGAGTGAAAGGTATTATCAACAGCAAGCTTTCTGAACTTAGCTATATCTTACCTAAGTGGAGTTTTCTTCCAGGGGATCCCAGGATTGCAAATCCTTAGATATTTGAAGAAGTAGGAAATACAAATGTCTGAGAGTGTCGAAAGATTTTTTGACCTAGCAGGTCTCACTGATCTTCTTCTAGCAAAACTTGCCATGTCCCAAACAATGATTTTAGTTTGTTCCAGGAATATAGAAGAAGCAGTGTTTTTAATGAGGAAAAAGCAATCTAGAGGCATCTGATGTAAACCTCTGTATCTTTGCTCTTATCCTGCCAGTAACACAAAACTGGATTCAATTTTGTGGAGTTACATTTATTTAGAATAAACTGGAAGTCTCGCCTTACTATTCAATACCTGTATTTGTTACAGTTAGTGTCAAAGACTTAGGAACTGAGGTGGTACTGAGTCATTGTGAAGATCTCTGGAGGATATTTGGAAATGATTTTGCCATGTAAGTTTCCACATTTGTGCTGTTTGTACCTTTTTTTTTTTTTTTACTGATCTCCCCCAAAATCTGTTTAAGTAAATTTTGCCCCACTTGTAAGCTATATATATACCATACACTTTTCAACTTTTTGATGAGCTCAAAAATAAAACAAAGTTTTTGAAATTTTGTACACTTGTAGATGGGAAAAATATACACCTAAAGAAATCCTTAAAACAACAGACGTGTTGAATAAGTAGACTGTTTCATAAGTAGTGCTCTTTCCCAAAGTTTTTTTTAGGCAAAAAGGCATTTTAATCTTCTGTCTCTTTTCCACTTGTTTGTACTTTTGATTCTGTTCCTGCTGAAAGAATTTGCTTAGTTGGGTTTTTTAATTTGTTTATTTTAATTGCAAAGAGATCTATTGGGCAATATAGTAAATAGTTATATCATGGTTATATAGTTGTATCATGGTTGTATCATGGTTTCCTTACAAAAGACTGAGGGGTTTTAAATTGTCTGCCTTTAACAATAAGGATGCACAGAAACTTTCAAAAGCTTTTAATTACTGGGGTTTTTGTGTTTATTTCTAAGTTTCCACACAATTTAGTCAGTATTTTTGACATTAGTAAGTATTTTTGACACTACCTTGTTTAGGATTCTTCAGTGGTTTGTCCGTAGGGACAGAATGCATACAGTAATACAAAAACCAATAATGAAATCCTATATATGCTTTGGGGATGGAACAGGCCCCATTTAGCCTTATTTTCTGGTTATCTTTTTAACTTCTGGGAAGTAATAGGTAGTTGGAAAAATGACCTTTCAAGGAATTGATACTACTGCATTTCTGTATTTGAGATGTGCTCTTGTGCAATTACTCCTATGCTTTATATTATGCTTTCTGGGTTGGTCTTGTCAGAACTCAAGAAAATTTCAATAGGCAGGTTGCAAAATTTAGAAGAAATCATTCCTGGAAAAAGGCAAGCGAGGACATCATTTATCAAAGATGTGATTGCTAAGTAGATGAATTCTGTACACAGGGAAGGAGCTGCACTTTTGGGTAGCATGGTAGTTGTACATTGGTATAGAATCTCATAAAATAAACCTGCAGTTGATAAGGTTACATCAGGCAAACTGAGTATCTTCCTGTGTATGACTTGTAACCCCATGAAGTACCTCCTCCTCTGCCTCAGCATCAGCACTGGCAGGAGAATTGGGGCACCCTCTGATCTCTGCCACACTGGTGTAGAAATGTGTCCACCTCACGTGTTGCGAAATTTAAAACCTTTTCAATATCTTATATAATTCAAAGCATCAGACTGTCTGGACTACTCACTTTCATAATACAATTAGTTTATGTTTAAAGATGATTGAAAGGGAGTTTAGGAAACGTGACACATGAATGTCTAGCCCAGCTTTTCTCAGGGAATGGGCACAATCCTTTCCACCTTCTGCCATCGGAGACCAAATGGCCTTTCTATGTTCTGTGCATGTCTCATGCAGAACCCTTGTGTGGGTCTTGAATGTGGCTTCCTTGTGGCTTTTCCTGTGGGAGAAGCTACAGGGATGCACAGGTCTTCTGACTGGCATCAGGGCCACTCTGTAAGTGACAGGTGGGTGCTGGGTTTTAAGTATAGACATTAAAGTGCTGCTGGGGGGAAGAACTTCCATGAGAGGATCTGGGAGATGTGTCTAGTCCAAAGCCAGGACTGATGAAATGAAGAAAGTCTGGCATTGGGGATCTTTGTGATGCACTAAAAATAGCCATGGGACTGCAATTCTCTCAGTGCTTTAGAGGAGAAAACTCAAAGGGAATTACACAAAAACACATGGAACCTGATTTTTTTAAGATTTTTAAAGGTTTCTTAAGTCTGCTGTTCTTATACTACTCTATCACTTTCTTGTCCCACTCCCTATATCCTTAATACACATCTCCCAGGAAAGCCAGGAAGTTGGTCAAGCAGCTGAAGAGGGTGAGGTAGTGTCAAAGCAAAGAGCTGCTGGCCTGGTCACGCATGTGGATTGGACTGCCATCTGCTTGCTGGACTTCTTCCCTTTCCCCTACTGGGATAATGAGCTGGGACTGCCAGTGAAGCTTTAAGAAAGTCCATTATATTTGCGACTCTTATAAAATAAATTTAAAATTGGCCAGTGGTTAAAAATTTAAGGGTGATAAATAAGGAAATGTTTAACGGCTTGAAAGTTTTGGGTTTTTTTTGATTATCAATTTAGCAAAGGAGCCTACCTTCCAGGCTGTTTAATCATAGGGTGTTTTTTTCCAGCATAATGTTATTCTGGGTTATAAATCTTACAGGCTTGAGTGGCTCTTTGTTTTTGTTTCTTTTGTAAACGGCAATTGAAAATTAGCAACAGAGTATCTTAAATCTTTAATGAAGCTTTAATTATATTTGCATTTTTGTTTGAGTAATATCAACTTGTATTAAAACATTACATATCCTTCGCATATGTTATTGCCTCTCCACAAAACTGCTCACGTACAGATATTACTTTATTGTTTTCATTTTTCAAGTTAATTCTTGCTTGTGGCTTTGGTGAACACTTGTGTTAGTTTAGGTTCTGCATCGGTCTCTAAAGAGTTGATGCTATATCAAGTATAGAATTTGAATTTGTGTATCTAAAAATAGATTTTATATGGTTTAGTTTTTTTTTAATTCTCAATACTGTGTCATGCCATGACTACTTCTTTCTCCTTTTTTACTTTTTTCTTGACTTGAGGTATGATAAATTGAGTAAAATATTACTGAAGGAGATTATTAGAATCCTTACCTGGTTGTTCTTAGATTCAGCGCTTGTCATTTTGCAGTTGCAATGATCTTTCACAAAAAGGTCATGCTACTAATAGTAATATTTTTATTTGCACAAGCAATATTTTTACAAATGAGTGAGCTGTTCAATAGAGTAGTTTCTGTTGCTTTAGAAGAGATACAGAAATTTGTTATAATCAGACTTTTGCTTTTTTTGAACTATTTTTTTTTACATTTTTCGGTAAACATTTGAAATAATTAGTGGTTGTGCCACTACTGCTGTACAATGACAAATAATGGGTTATCGAGAAGAAAATTCATCAGTTAGAAATAGGTTTGCTAGACAGGAGGTTGGGCTCATATGTAACCTCTTCATGGTTTTCTGGTTTAGATATTATTGTCTGAATTGACGGATGATTGAGAGATTCCAGGTCCAGTGCTGGGCCCCTCACTGCAAGAAGGACACTGAGGTGCAGGAGTGTGTCCAGAGAAGGGCAGCAAAGCTGGTGAAGGGTGTAGCAAGTATGTCTGATGAAGAGCAGCCGAGAGAGCTGGGTTTGTTTAGTCTGGAGAAAAGGAGGCTCAGGGGGCACCAAATCACTCCTTACAACTACCTGATAGGAGAGTGTAATGGGGTCAGTCTCTTCTTCCAGGCAACCAGCAACAGGACAAGAGGAAATGGCCTCAGGCTGTGCCAGGCAAGGTTCATGCTGGGTACCAGGAAGACTTTCTTCACTGGAATAGTGGTCAGGCATTGGAAGGGGCTGCCCGGAGAGGTGTTCAAGCAAAAACTGGATGTGGTGGTATTTGGTCAAAGGTTGGATTTAATGATCTTGAAGGTCTTTTCCAACTTGACAGTTCTCAGTGGTATGGCAATAGCTGTGTGTGTGTCTCGCCAGTGCTTTTATCCACTTTACCAGTGTAGAAGTTTGACCCTGGGCAAAACCAAAACAAGGCGACACTGTGCAGAGCTTCCCAGGACCAGCACAGGTTTCCCCCCCAAATTGCTTCCCCTCTAAAGGGGAGAAAAACGGCAAAAAAGCCGAAGGACAGCACAGGTTTCCCCCCCAAATTGCTTCCCCTCTAAAGGGGAGAAAAACGGCAAAAAAGCCGAAGGAAGGGAGAGAAAACTTAAAAGCTTCAAACCGTAAGGGGAACAGATATATATATATTTATTTACAGAGGAGGAAATGGGGACTTAGCACTATATGCACACAACAGGAATACCAGGCAAATACAGGGAAAGAGAGGTAACTCAAACAGTACTATATAATTACTGCATATCTACACCCAAAGAAGACAGATAAGGCACTGTATTACCCAAATACAGAAGTGTCCAGCCCCGAGCTACAATCCATCTCCCACACCACCAGAACTGAGCCTGACGAGAGACTGCCCCGGCCGGAGTAGAGACTGCACCAAGAGACTGACCAAAGGAAGTGTCCGAAGACAGCGTCTCAGAACTTCCTCCCTCATTCTTTATATGCCACGTGATGTGACATAGTAGGGAATACCTCTTATTAGTCAATGTATGTCACCTGACTTGTTTCCCAGAAAGGCCTGAAAAAAAAAAACCTAACCAAAGCCTAAAATTTAAACTACCGCAGCCAGCACAATTTCTTCATGCAATAACCATGTGGCTTTCATTCTGTTTGTCTGATTACTCAGGTAGACTACTGAAAAAACTCTGACACATCAGAAAGAATGGACTTGCTATGAAGGCTATTTACTTTTTTGAGGATGGGTTGAGGTTTTTTGTGGTTGTCATTAGGAGTTTATGTGCTAAACTTCAGATTGAATGCTAAGCTTGTTTGGATATTTTTTTCTAATTTTCTAGCTTGTACTTTGACCTTTTACTGAATTTCCCATTATTCTTCTTCAGTTGATAGATTTTCATTCAGAAGTTAATTGCTATTAATTCCACCTAAGCAGGAGACATAAAAGTGCCAAACAGTTCCACTCCATCTTTGCGGAAACAGATAATGATCTGCCATCAAAGTATACCACCTCCTGGGTTCCTGTTTGATTTGAAGAATGACATTCTAGTTTCCTTGATGCCTTTCTCATGGAATGCTGTTGAGTGTCCTTCCATGAAGAAGCTAGTACTTCATTATCTCTCAGAAGTCAGGAATGCCCTTTGGAACATCACACCCCAGTTCAGTACCAGGGTTTTTACTGCTGCAGTGCAGAAGAAGGTAGGTATGCTATGGTGGGGTTTACTGGCTGAACCTGAACTGAGGTATTTTGTCCAGCTTTTCTCACATCTTTCCTGGGTGAAAACTTGTTGGTTAGTGACAGAAGAAGGGATTTTTAGCCCACTGTTAGTTAGTGAAAATTAGTGTTTGTTCTTCTGTGAAGTGTCTGTGTACTAATGTAACAGGAGCTCTGTGTTATTATGGTGAAAAAGCAATTCAGTCTGTGGGAGTTTTAAAACAGCATCCATCATGTTCTGTTACTTTTAGTGTTGTACAAAACTACATGGGCTTTACATTGGTACGACACAGTCTCTTCAGAGTTGTGAACTGCGGAACAAGGTTAAGTATCTTAAGACGTAAGTGTTGTTTGTCACTACTGAATCCAAATATCTCCATTAAACGCAAGTTAAAGATGTTAGAATCTAATCATAATAAGTTACTGTTTTTTCCTTTTTTAATAATTTTGAAGACAGGGTTTTGTCAATATATGATTTTAATATTCTATTGCCTTTTATGTTTTTAATTTCATTTCTTGAGGTAGAATTGTACAAATACTCTGATTTATTTTGATGATTTATTATTTTGACATTTTAAAAATTCTTTTATTTTTTTTCCTCTGGTAAATATGAGACTTCTTTTTGGTGATTTTTTTTTTTTAAAAAAAACAATATTTTTCTTCTCTTTGCAGAACGAAAGCCCCTGGTATAAATGCATTTATTTATTAGTTTCTGTGTTAGTGGGAAGAGTCTGTGTGAATATCATGTTACGCTTTCTTTGAGATTCATTTTAATCTCGTCTGTAAGACTTATTATGCAAATCACAGAGAGTAATCTCATTGTTGAGATGGAAACCTGTATCAAGGTGGAATTTGCAAGATTTAGGCAGTAGTACTCAGTATTTTCATTAGAGATTTGAAAACTAGAGTTGAGGCAGCCGTCTGGGGGAATCCACCAGAGTGTTGGAGAACAATAAAACAATTGCAGTGAGTTTTCAGAGAGGGAAGGAGCTGCCCTTCAGCAGGTGCCAGAGCCAGGTGTGTGGTACATCAGGGAGGGAGCAGCTGGCTATCAACCCCTGTCATGTGGGGTTTGTTTAGGCCAATTAAGGGGTGGTCATTACAGAGTGCTGAAAATATCTGCAGTGGAGAGGCAGCAGACAATCTGTGCTTGGTTTGGCAGGACTGGATATAACCAACAGCTTCCACCCAAATGGTAAGGAGTCAGATGAAGTGCTCGGAAAACTTTACCAACAGTAAGAACATTGTAACACTCAAATCTAACCAAGATACTCGGAAGGCCTTTGAGAATGGATGACTACACGTATGAATACATGTATCAGAAATGTAATCAGTGTCACTGATGCTGACTTGAGGGAGAGGAGTAGTGATACGGCTTTTTCAGATGGCATTTCAAGGTGTGACTCAGTGATTGCAGAGTTTTTGGTATGCTGTCACAGAACTGCAGTTTGTTTGGTTTTGTAGACATGGGTAAAATTAATCCACTGGAAAGAGCTGCTGCTTTTTTTTTTTTTT
>VWZG01008422.1:8873-27211 GCA_013396735.1 Grallaria varia | reverse complement strand
GCTCTAAGTAAAACTTGAGTTTCCTCCTCATCCCTTCAAAAGACTCAACTTTGAAAATTTCAAGATTGCAGTATTTGAAATTAAACAGAGAGAATTCTTCAAATGAGGACAATTTTACAAGTGGAACTTTGGAATCTTGTTGTGCAAAAAGAAAATGCTGGGTCTCTCAGGTGGTACTTAGCAATATTTTGTATAGTTTGTAATCTCTGTAATTAGTTTCTCGCAACGAGACATGTCAGTGATGCTGTTTGTCCATAGAATGCATCGTATTACAATCATGTAGTAAGATTTCTAAGTCAGGATGATGTATTCTCAGGTATTATCAGAACTTCTATTGTCATAAACTTTGTGGTATTTGATACCTTGTTTGACTTGAGCATCTTCATGTGGCGGATTTTTTGCCTTCTTTTCTAAAAATATAATTCAGTTAAAGTTGTGTCAGGGCACATGTGATAACATTTCAGAAAGTTGATCATCATCCTGTGTTTATGTGTAACTTAATTTCTTTCAGCTAGCACTACGCTTTTTCCGTGGTTGACCAGTGACACGTAGGTATGAGTCAGGGGGTACTTTGAATGCAACAAATTCGAGGCAGATTTTTTAACTAGTCCTCTAGTTTAGCCTAATTCTGGCTATGTGCAAAAAGAGTGGAAAATTTATAACTTATTTTGATGAGAGCAGGCAATGTTAACGAAACTTTCCAGTGTGACCATTCACGAGGCTCTCTGGCTGTCACACTCCCACCACCAGAGACTTTCACTGCTGGCACCGAAGCCCCTTCGCAGGGGGCAGCTCCAGTGACCTGATGGGTCCCCCTCTGACTCTCTACACATTCTCACATAATTAGACCAGATTTCCATACTGGTTTTACCCCAGGTTTCTCACAGCAGAGGCTCAGATGTCTCGTTCCATAAAGTCATTTGTTCACAGTGCAGTAACACAAAAACAGCTTGAGCAGGTGCCTCCAAGGAGGGACCCTGAAGAGAAAGCCCTGAGCTTTTATCCCCTCATGGTCCAAGTGTGTGGAAGTCTCGCTCCTCCTCCTGAGTCTTTGGCTCCTGCTGTGTCTCCCAGTGTCCATCCACCTGGCTGGTGCTACTGGTCTCCATGCCCTTTTCTCTGCAAAGTGTTGGCAGGTCATGGCTCTTGCCTGGGGCTCCTGTGACCAGGGCTCAGCCTGTCTCTCACACTGAAGATTGCAAATTGAGCCACTTGCACCAAACATGTTCCTTAACACTAATCCCCCTTGGCAAGGACTCTTCCAAAGGAGGTTGCCTTGGCATCTTCACCCTTCTTTTTGTGGGCTAAAAGTGGAAAGCTTTCCAATATTGTTCTTACTGATTACTTAAATAACATATATGCTGTGGGCAGGAGAGTGTTTGGTTTGTTAGTTCTGGTGAATACTTGCATATACACTTGTGTTCTGTCCATTCTTCCTGATTTCTTGAAAATTTTAGCTGGAAAAGACCTTATTTTGTGACTGAAGCCTTCTTACTAACTTCCTTAGCTGGAAAAAACAGAATTTTTTCATAGTTATTTTGAAAAAGGAATAGTTTGTGTAGAAAGTCCTTATCTGTCTAGCTAATGTGTTTGATTAGCTATTCTTTTACAACTGCATTTTTTATATACTATATGATATATTGTTTTTCTTCCTTGTGATGAGCTTGGGAAAGACAAGTCTTAGAGGTTAAGCACAGTGCACTACGTTTGTGAAAGCTGTTTCTGAAAATGGAAAAAATCTGTCTGGAATGAGGGCCAAGATGCATTTTGGCCTTTTTTTGGGTTTTGTGGTGGGTTTTTTTTTTTTGTTTTTTTTTTTTTGTTGTTTTGTTTTTTTTTTGTTTGTTTGTTTGTTTGTTTTGTTTTTGGGGGTTTTTTTGGTTCTGTATTTGTTTTGTTGGGGTTTATTTTGTTTAGTGGGGTTTCTTGGGAATCCTAAGTCTAGAAGGCTAGAACATTAGGTGTTACAAAGACAGGAAGTGTTCACTGAGGTGGAAATTGTGCCCAAAGGGAGCATTATTTCCCACGGAAGATTTCCCATGGAAGATTTCGCACGGAAGTATAGTGCAAGTGGCTCACACATAGCCTTGCATGCCTGTCAGCTTTTCTAATAGAGGGTAACTGAAATTGCTGTTGCTTTCTCATCACAGGATGTTATTCCCACTGCTCTTCTGCACAGAGCTCTTTTAGTCAGCAAAATGCCGCCTGAGCCTCCCTGCTTCAGTTTACTAAATTTGATTCAAGTTCTATTTCACATTCACACTAATTTTTTTAATTGGTGATTGACGCATGCATTTACAGATCTTTCAAGTTAGAAATCTTCCAACAGGTACCTTTTCTTTTAGTACTTATTGATAAGTCACAGGATAGAGCTGTATTTTACTTAGGGATATGTGGTTTGATTCAGGGACCTAAAAGCACATAGTGTGTCGTTTTCATGACACTGCATTTTAAAAACATAGTACCAGGTTTAAAATAGCTGAAGATGTTACATAAAAATGAAACTTTAAGAGCTAGATAGGCCTGCTTGCTCTATGAAACTTGTAGAACCTAATTTGTATTCTTACAGAGTTTGTTTCTGTGCTTTGCGTACTTATTACTAGGAGACCTCTCTAGTAATTCTCTAATCTTCAAAGATTTTTTTTTTACTCAAAGTCAGCAAGGCTAAGATGCCTCACTAATCTCAATTGGTCAGGGTTAGGAATATTAGCAACGTTTTCTCCATGTTTTAGGAAAAAAACAATCTTGACTGATTATAGATAGATAGTGTGTTGTATCTAGTTGTTGCATGCTTAAGATACCCTGAGAGCGCACTTTTATTTCTACTGATTTTTTAGAAGTGCATAGGATGATGAGCTCAGCTGAAGATGCCAAGACACTGAAGAACTGTCAAATGCATAGCTGTCATGAATCTGAGCAATTACAGGCTTCTGTGACAGGGACTAAATCTGTTGTTTTGCATTACAACATCCTTCCTTTGGTCTCGGTTAGTGAGCTGTAGGGAGAGTGCTGGAACAAAGGTGAAGTATTTCTGTTGTATCTTTGCCATGTTTGAGTTGCTGGCAAAAGTTAGCTTTTCTACTATACACCTACTAGTGTCTTTGAAATGCCACTGCAGTCCGCAGAAGCATCTCCAAGGAGCTGCTTGGAAATGGTTCTTCCACAAGGAATTTGTCCATGGAAATGAGAAGTGCAGTCCCTAGGAGTGTTGTTTATGCTTGCTGCTGTTGGAGATCATTTGCATGGGAGATGATACTATTATTCTGGCTGTTGTCTGACTGCAGGGCTGCCCAAGTCAAATGCTTGTCTTACTGGGAAGGAAGGGTGCCTTTTGTTGCTTCTGTTTATTGATTCCACNTTTTTTTTTTTTTAATTTCTTTCCAGCTGTGATAGAAAAATGTCAATAGAATAAGTGACCTGCCCTCCAGAACTTGCCATGAACCATTTGGCTGGACCACCTGACGGGGAGATCAGCGAAGAGCCAGCAAATGGAGCAGTGAATGAGTCAGTGGAGGCTGATCTGGAGCACTCAGAGGTGGAAGAGGAGCAGAGGTATGTGACTTGCTACCCAAGGCATACAAACAGCAGCCAAGTGGACCTGTCTGGGCAGGAGGAGGAAGGGATGTTAGCTCGGTCAGCCAGCACAGAGAGCGGTTTCCACAATCACACGGATACTGCAGAAGGGGATGTGATAGCCACAGTGGAGGACAGTTACGAAACTGAGAGGGTGCAGGAAAATGAGGATGAGAGCGCGTATGCAATGCAGTACAGGCCTGAATCTGAGGAGTACACGGAGAATGCAGAGGCTGAGCACGGCGAGGCCATTCACAACCGAACATTGCCCAATCACTTACATTTCCATTCCATCGAACACGAGGAAGCCATGAATGCAGCGTACTCAGGTTATGTCTACACACATCGTCTCTTCCACAGAGGAGAGGATGAGCAGTATGCTGAGGCTTATGCTGACTATGGACTGCAGGAGCATGTTTATGAGGAAATAGGAGATACACCAGACCTCGACGTTAGGGAGGGGATCCAGCAGTTTGAGAGGGAAAGGGAGGAAGCTGACAATTACCGCAAGGAGGCACTTGGTGCCCGCCTTCACCACTATGATGAACGGTCTGATGGAGAGTCTGACAGCCCTGAAAAGGAAGCAGAATTTGCGCCCTACCCAAGAATGGATAGTTACGAACAAGAGGAGGACATTGATCAGATTGTAGCAGAGGTGAAACAGAGCATGAGCTCCCAGAGCTTAGACAAGGCAGCCGAAGACATGCCAGAGTCAGAGCAGAGTTTAGAGCATGGTCAGGCTCTTGTCAGTGGTGGGCATGAAAGTAATGGCCAGCTCACAACTGGTTCTCGAGTTACATCCAACTCGGGGGAATCTGTACAGAGATACAGCAAGGAAAAGAGAGATGCAATTTCACTGGCCATCAAGGATATTAAAGAGGCTATTGAGGAAGTGAAGACAAGGACCATCCGTTCTCCTTATACCCCTGATGAACCTAAGGAGCCTATCTGGGTGATGCGGCAGGACATCAGTCCATCCAGGGATTCTGACGACCAGAGGCCACTAGATGGAGATGTGAGTATACAAAGCTTTTGGCTCTCAAGTTATATATGTCTTGTTCGTTAATTGTGACATGCAGGATGGTGAAGGAGGGTGCATTTCATTCTTCTTCTGTGTCTCATTCTTGAAAAGTATGTAGTGCTTTTTTTTAAATTTGGAGAACACGAGAGAAGTAAGCACATGCATTGCCTTGTAGCCAAATTTTTGTTTAGTAAACACTGCTGATCCCAGGTATACTGTGCAATAGTTTGCCACATGAAGCTCTTTACTTGCATTTTCTGAAACAAGTGCTGTTATATTTTTAGTGCTGTGGGATATTTTAGAATAGCTACCAAACACTTTCTTTTCTATTATCTGTCCTTGTGTGGTTTTGTTAGTTCTAGGTTTCTAAGTTTAATTTTCTGTCACGTAACAATCCCAACAGTTCTGTCAGAAATCTGCTCATGTTCATGATGGCATCCTAGATCAAATTCATGTTCTAGAAAAGTTGCATGTCCACTTGCAGGCTCTAGAAATATATTATGAACCTCAATATATTACATTATCACTATAAAGTGTATTCTATCTCCAGCAACCTGAGTATTGAAGGCCATTGTTTGTATTTATAGCATCAGCATTTCTGAAAGCTGTACTTTTGGCATGAGGTTTAACTTGGATCAGAATTGTTTCCCATAGTGATTCCAGCAGTCTGTAAGATAATATGTTCTCCAAGTTTTATGAATTTTCTGCATTTTCAATAAAATAAACTCATAAACAACTGTTAACTGTATTAATTTTATGCCTGATATGAAAAGATCTGGTAGGCTAAATTTGCTGACTGAAAATAGTCTATTATGTGTTCCTAGGGTATTACATCAAGGGTAAGTACACTACAAACATTTGCTCCATCCTCTTTATTGCTGTGGGATGTTTTTGTGACCTTGTATTTTTGAGGAGAACACCAAAAATAGAATTTTTTTGGTGTTGTTTGGTGCATCAGAATGCATCAGAAGTATTCAAAACACCTCATCTGCTGCAAAGGGGATTCAGATGGTGAAAAAAAGATCACAACCATATATATCTATGACAGGCTTCTGATTTCTTTATCTGCCTTCAAAATTATGAAGGCTAGTATTCTATGGATAGGAAGAGATTTTTGGAGAACAGTGTTTGAGTTCCTGAAAAAACATGCAAGCTGATTGGCACATACAGCTTTAAGATTTAATTTTTTTTTTTGGAAACACAGTGATGAGTATGTTTGAGTTTTTGTCTTGATTCTTAATAGTTTTATTGAAACTTTTTTTTTTTTAAAACCTCAAACCTGTATTGCAAAAGTTATTTCTACCAATATTTTTAAAACATCTGTTACAGAGTTGATTAGCAGTCACACGAGGGCTAAAGAAATCTTTCCATATTATTCTGTATGGGAAACAACTATTTTTAACGTCTTAAAAAATTTCCAAAAGCTGTAATTATTTTTCTCTCCTTTTTCAAATAGATCATATTACTCTTTTGCTATACATTTTGTTTACCATACTGTCTGTGTTTGTAAATGTTGTCTGTGCTAGGAGGATCAAAGAATTTCCTGTTGCTTCTTGACTGATTGCAACACTGACTACCAAGACAGTTTCAGTGACACTAGGTTGGGGATCCTGAGAGCACCAAATCCTTCCTGAAGGTGCTGCAGGTGCTCTCCAAAATCTAGCTCCATCTTGCAGAATTTAACTTTTCTAAGGCAACAGGTGTTTCTCTTGGTCTCTGCATACATTAAAGTACATAGGGGTTCTCATTTTGCACCAGAAGTTAATTTGTCATTCAATATTTTTCACAGCATGTCAGATTAGAACCTTACTGAGATTTTCAGGGCTGGATGCAATCAAAACAGTGATCTATAATGACAGCATACCTAGGTGAAAAGATAAACAATAGTTGTAGATGTAAAAATAGTCTGTGTTCTTGGAAGGAGGAAGTAAATTATGCAAATAGTGTAGAAGATCATAGCAGATTGAGGGGAAGAGATGTTGTAGAAGGAACTTGGGATTGGGTAGGACTTTTGCTTTTCCCTGAAGATAAGGCTTGTGTTTGGTTTCCTGGATTCTTTAATTCAACGGGCAACTCAGGAACAGTATGCTTTCTTTAACAAAGCTTTTGTAGAATTGCGTAGCTGTAAATTGGGCAAAAATAGATTATCTTGACTAAGTGACTGTGAATTGTCAATTGTAATAGAAATATAGTTGAAGCCCATTCATCTAATTTTAAATTTTAACTCTGCCTCCCTTGAGAAAAAAACAGGTCTCAGACAGGAGCTTTTCAGGCCAGCCAGTATATGCCAAAGATGTTTTTCTGTCTGATTTGTGACATTGACCTGGAAATAAGAGTGTTTTTACCTTCATGTAGGCACTATTTTTTTCCCCCAGAAGTATCTGTGAACTACAGATAAGTAATGCAAATTGGGTGCTTTTATTACCCTCAGTTATTTTGCAGGTCTACTTGGAAATTGTCATGTTGTTTTTCAGCAGGACAATTTTCCTTTTAGATGCAGAACTTCCTTGAAAATATTCGTAATAATATTGATGATATTGAAACTTGTAAGACTTCTTTAGATCCAAATAGCAGTCACTTTTTATTTAGCCAGGAGCTCTCCACTGGAGACCGGTGAAGCTAAGGAGTCAGTACAATTTGCAGATGAGACTTACTAAGTACAACCTATTTTGCCTTTTCTTGCAAGAAAGTGACTGTTACTCCCCAGTGCTGAGCATTTGAGTGATATATTCACAACAGAATGCTTGGTAGAATACCAGTTGGAAGTGTTTAGAGACTATTTTGAGAAGCTAACAACTCAGAAGTATTCAGCTAACCTACAGCTCGGTGTAGTTTTGGGACTGTTAGGAAAGACATGCAAAGACTGTGATGGTAAGAAAGATACATATCACTGTATCCATTTGTACGTAGGATGTACTTGATTCCAGGTTTATTTACAGGTTAATCTATCAAGACTACCAGTCACTCCTGTGTATTTCTTCTCAAAAGAAATGCTTGGTAAATACATGAAAAAGAAGATTCCTCACAGCCCATGGATGATTCTGTTGTAATAAATTCTGGTAGTCCTGTGGTGTAGGGACAGGTAGCAGGCTTCTGTGAATGAGTAAATAGTGTACAGAAGTACCTGTTTAATATTTAACAATGGAGAATATTAGCTGCCATGTGCCTTGTGCACCCTAGTTTAATGATGAGTGCTTTCTCTTGTATAAGAGATGGTCTGGACATCTAATTTGTTGTGTATTTGATAAAAGCTGAAAAATCTTCAGTACCTTTTGAATAAAGGCAGTAGTAGGGGTTTTTAAGGTTTGCCACACAGATATATACAATTGACATGTATTTACAAACTCTGTTTATTAGAAACTTTTTAGGCCAAAGCATGCCATCACTTCCATATGGCTTTGTGAGGATCTCTTTTTCAAATACAGTAAAAGTTAGAGCTGCTCAGCTGCAAGAAGCAGGACACCAGGAAACTGACCTGTGATGGAAAAGACTGTGGAAATGCAGTTAGGTTGTGTTTTCTGAGTGTGAAATGGGGGAGATTTTGTTCACACATACAATCGTGGAATCATATAATGGCTTGGGTTGGAAGGAACCTTAACTATTGTCTGATTCCAAGCCCCCTGCCATAGGCAGGGACACTTTTTGCTAGACCAGGTTTCTCAGAGCCCCGTCCCACCTGGTCTTGAACACTTCCAGGGATGGTGCATCCTCAGCTTCACTGGGGAACCCATTCCAGTGCCTCACCACCCTCACAGTAAAGAATTTCTGCTGAATATGTAGTATCTACACTGGCCCTCTTTCAGTTTGAAGCCATTCCCCCTTGTTCTGTCACTACATGCTCTTATTGTCTCTCTCCAGCTTTTTTTTTNCAGTTAGGTTGTGTTTTCTGAGTGTGAAATGGGGGAGATTTTGTTCACACATACAATCGTGGAATCATATAATGGCTTGGGTTGGAAGGAACCTTAACTATTGTCTGATTCCAAGCCCCCTGCCATAGGCAGGGACACTTTTTGCTAGACCAGGTTTCTCAGAGCCCCGTCCCACCTGGTCTTGAACACTTCCAGGGATGGTGCATCCTCAGCTTCACTGGGGAACCCATTCCAGTGCCTCACCACCCTCACAGTAAAGAATTTCTGCTGAATATGTAGTATCTACACTGGCCCTCTTTCAGTTTGAAGCCATTCCCCCTTGTTCTGTCACTACATGCTCTTATTGTCTCTCTCCAGCTTTTTTTTTNNACCTTTTTTTTTTTTTTTTTTTTGGCTCCCTTCAGGTACAGAACGGCTGCAATTGGGTCAGCCTAAAGCCTTCTCTTTTCCAGGCTGTAAAATCCCAATTCTCTTGGTCTTTCCCTCATAGTGATTAAAGTTCATAGTTGGAGCTGTGAAAAGCTTCAAGCATGGAGTTTGTGGTACCCATGTGCCTCGGAGTAGACAAGTGGGAAATCCTTTAGGAAAATATGTTCTTCTAGATGCACACAGTTATCTCATTGGAAGGAAAGGCCCATATCCCATTTAG
This sequence comes from Grallaria varia, assembly GCA_013396735.1. NCBI lineage: Eukaryota > Metazoa > Chordata > Aves > Passeriformes > Formicariidae > Grallaria > Grallaria varia. The sequence continues at coordinate 18,099 of VWZG01008422.1, read as the reverse complement.
GTCATCATTCTTACCTGTCAGATTCTCCACTGGAAACCTGCTGTGAAAGTGCCTAGTCAGGCACAGAAGTTGTGGTGTTTAAAGGTCTAAATGGAAGACATTCTGTGCGTGAATCTGGACTTGAGGATGAACACGTGTTCAAGTTGAAAAGGGAATGGTTTTGGGTAGCAGGTAATTCAAAATGCAATTAAATATTTGGGTGTTTAAGTTGTATGGTAGGACTTAAACAGTGTCATAGAGCTTGGAGAATAGTGGCTTTCTTAGTTATGGAAATACAGAGACCAGCTTAGCAAAGCTCTGAAAGGCACAAAAACTCATGTAGAATTTTTTTAGGCTTTAATTTAAAGAGAATAGAAGCAGGCTGCCTGCTTCACTTCTGCCATAATCAAGAGGAAACAGTGGTTTGGATGGCATTTAAGAATTAAACCCCATGACATTTTTTTGAGGTCCATTCAGTTATCCCTGGGATTATAGATCTGAAAGCAAAGTTTTGCTGACCTGCAGGACATGGTTTGTTCTGCGTGCCAAGACTTCAGTTTTACAAAGCCCAGTCACTGGTATTTACAGTCTATTCCTCTGCAGACACTGGAGGTGCTGTGATGTTAGAAAAAATGCTAATATAAAGTAAAACCACATACGTGGGTGGTTTAGATTTGTGAAGTAGAAACAAGAGCTAAAGACAAGCAGAAGAACAGAACTGAGCTGCATTTTTTTGCTTCTCTGTGGATTTTGATTATGTATGTTTTATTTCAACCTTTGAGTTCTCACTCAGTTGCAGAACTTTCTCAGTTCTCACAATGCCAGAAGTGACGTGTTTTTATGGAGATGAATTTGCTTCACTTTTTCCACAGCATGAGTAATGTATTATTAAAAAGGGCATAGAGAAGTCTTTTAAATAATTAAGCAGGCTTTAGTATTAGATGAACTAAGGGGGATAAAAAGAGAAAAGAAAGAATTGCAATAAATATGAGCTTATATTTCTGGTATATTTTTGTTTTTTTTTTTTCTGAGCAGACCTTTTAAAACTGTTGATTGAGCACACAGACTACAGGTCACCTTTCTGTCACCTATGTGAGACCATAGATAAAAGTTTACACAGAAAAAAAAAGTTCTGAACCAAAAATCACTAAAAACCAAAACCAAACTGATACCAAAAGAGTTTTATTCATCAATCACACAGAAGAAAGCTTACATTTATCAATTAGTCTGAGGAAAAACACTCCCAGATGAGTTACAGATTTTTTAATTATAGTGAGCTCTAGATACATAACCTCTTGAATATTTTTTGTTTATTATGTTTTCTAATTTTTGAAACATAAAAGTAATTTCAAGTGATTTTTCTGTGCTGTTGAAAACTAGAACAGCCCTTGTTGCAGTTAAAATCCTTTGAAAACGTAGGAGGGATCCACACGGATTTTTTTTTCAGACTGGCACATAAAACTGCATTTTTACTGGAAGTTCAAGTGAAAGTATGGTTAAGGAAGTCCATACTCAAGAGAAGAGAAACAGCCAGCACTGAACCAGCTGCCAGGAGCCCTGCATCTCTGATAGCCTTCCATCCAGCATGCATGCTGCTGGACAGACCTTACCTGCATAGTGTGTATGTGGCCTGATGGACAATCAGAGTCCATACAGCCTAAGATTTTATTCAAAGAGAAGTTACCAGCTCAAAAAGTGTGACTGGGGTACTGCATGGTTACTGCTACTGACTCCTGTGGCCAAGAGACTCTTTGAAATGGGCAAAAAAAGGGATACCTTGCCCTAACAGGCTCAATTGCATTTATTGTTGGCCACATTTATAATTTGCTCACTTGGACTTTCCTGTGTAGGATCTGAACTTCTGTGTATGCTTAGCTGTATTTTTATTTTGTATTTGAGACAGTAATATGAAAGTATCAGGTAGGCGTGTTTCTTCAAAGACTTTGACAGAATTGGTTTTGTGCCTTCAGTGAATTTTGCTGAGGAATTAAAACTCAATGTTGATGTGCAGATGCTCCGGGACAGTGTGTATATTTTTAAAAAGCTAGTTTAATCTTAGCTTTTGCACAGTGTTACATATGTGGACAGTCAGATCTTGCAAATGGGATTATGAGTTGTCCAGATGGTGGAAAATGAGTGGAGGCTCTCTCCTTGCAGAGCATTATCTTCCTCATCAGGGAAAATTCTCCAAACCAGGACTTCCCAAATTGCATATGTTCTTGGGTTTTGCATACAGCTGGTCTGTGATCCTTTGTGATCACTCCAGCATGTGTAATCCATTGCTGTAGGTTACCTTAAGCTACATACAAAACACGTCCTATGTTAAATGTGTGTAAGACTGTCATACATTACCGTACCTGTATATGCAAGGAATAATTTCTGTCCACTGCCAGCAGGTGCCTTATCCATATACTGACTGTTCATTTCTGCAGCAGAAACTGCCTGAGTCAGCTGCTGGATCAGAGTCTGACCCTAGGCTGCCTGTTCAGAGACTCCGTTCGAATGGTGCCTATCAGCTGTCATGTGCACAGGAGGAGTCCAGTGAGAGAATCTCTTAGGCTGCCTGAAACTCCTGTATGGAGAGGCCCTATAGCCGTTAGACAAAGGCATTGTTCTGAAGTGAGCAGTTCAGTCAGTTACCTTGTCTCGGGTCACCTTGTCGTATCACTTATGCACAAGCTGGCAGGGGGGAGGTCCTAGACCACCCAGCTGGGTAAGTGCGCTGGGTATGTACAGAGGCAGTTACACCAGAACTGCAGTACAAAGTTTCATCTGTATATTGGTTACAAATTAAATTGCATAGATTGTGCTGTGGAATGCAAGTGTTTGTACAGTTCTGAGTTGGTTTTATTTTTTCAAACCCTCAAGTTTTAGCCCCTGTACTTAAAGTAAATTTAAACAGAGACAACTAATAATCATTAGCTTTCAACTCCATTCTTTTATGGGTATTTATGCCATCCAAAAGTTACAGTCTCAGTCTGTGTTTTAGTGAGTAGAATTTGAACTGTTCAAATCACAGAGGACCCTCTGGCACCAGGTAGTGCTAAAGCCTAAGAGATTTACTGCCATAGTTGTGCTGCTTTGGACAGTTCTTGTGACAGAATGCATCTGACTGCACTTGCATTTTGGACCTGAAGATTCTGTACTGCATTGACCTTTGCCTAATATGTATGGGTACTTTTCAGAAAACTAATTATCACTAAAATAAATTAATCAGAAAACCAGTAAAAGCCTTGCTTTATCCAGTTGTCTCCTCTGAGCTTATGTACAAGAAGGCTTTATTTGCCATTCCTCTGCCAAGAAGCCTACAGATGGATGCTAGTGTCATGTAAGTAATGGCCTAGTGTTTAAGTGAATCTTGCATTGTTCCTTTTCCCACACATGTGATGCTATGCAAAAGCTCTGAATAAACTACCTTTTTTAAGACAAAAAATGACCAATGCTATTTAACATCTTTGTCAGTGACATGAACAGTGGGATCAAGTGCACCCTCAGCAAATTTGCTGACAGCACCAAGTTGTGTGGTGCGTTTGACACGTGGGAGGGAAGAGGTGCCATCCAGAGGGACCTGGACTGGTTTGAAAAGGGGACCCATGAGAACCTCGTGAAGTTCAGTAAGGCCAAGTGCAAGGTTCTATGTGGTTTGGGGCAATTCCAACACAAATACAAACTGAGAAAAACTCATTGAGAGGAACCCTGCGGAGAAGGACGTGGAGATACTGGTGGCTGAAAGATTGAACATGAGTTGTCAATATGTGCTCACAGCCCAGAAAGCCAGCTGTATACCGGGCTGCATCAAAAGCAGCATGGCCAGCAGGTTGAGGAAAGTGATTTCCCTCTCTACTCTGGTCTTGTAAGACCTCACCTGGAATACTAGTTCCAGTTCTGGGGACCCTGACATAAGAAGCATGTGGACCTCCTGGAGCGAGTTCAGAGGGAGGACATGAAGATGACCAGAGGACAGGAGCATCTCTTCTATGAAGGCAGGATGAGAGACAGGCTGAGGTGGAGAAGGGAGGACTCTGTGGAGACCTTGTTGCAGCTTCCGAGTACCTAAAGGTGCTACAAGAGAGCTGGAGAGGGATTTTTTAGAAGGTCATACAGTGACAGGACTAAAGGGAATGGCTTCAAATTGGCAGAGAGCAGATTTAGATTAAATATGAGGAAAAAATTCTTTACTGTGAGGGTGGTAAGGCACTGGCACAGTTTGTCCAGAGCAGCTATGGAGGCTGCATCCCTGGAAGTGTTCAAATGTTGGACAGGGCTTTGAGCAAACCGGTCTAGGGACTGTAGAACTTCCATGATCTTAAGGTTCCTTCCAACTTCCATGGAAAATGTTCTATGACTGATTCTATGATTTCATCCCCTCTCTTCCTGCCTTGTGTGTGTATGATTATGTGACTCAAAAGTTATACTTTTTTCAGATGATCTGCTGCTAAAAGCACATTAAAAACTCTGCTTTTATAAAGCAAGAGCAAGTGGTTGCATTTGAAGATGCTTCAGTGTCAGTTACAAGTGTCTTCCTATGTAGTAAACAGCTGGATTGACCTGGATAAGTTAGATGCAACATAATCCTCTCCTTTTACATTTCTGTTACTAAATCCCTCTGCACAATAGAAAGGAAGGTTTTTCAGGTGGAGTGGGTTGCAGGTTAGTCAGAGTCAAACAACGCCAAAATTGAGATGGAGAATTTTTGGATGTACCAGATTGAGTATCGTAAGAAAAATGTAAGTAGGTCCTGGACAGAAGAAAGGGGGTAACTAGCACTTTTTTGTTGTGCACTTTTGGGGGAAAAAAAAATCTAATTCCATTGATGGACCTCTGTACCCAATAACAGCATGCTTCACATGAGCTTACTATGTTTGTTCTGATGTTTTTGTTAAGCTTCTAAAACTTGTTTTGTTAATGACAAATGACAGCAAAGCAGTCACTAAGTTTTTATTTTTTACTTTATTTAGAGCAGCTGTGCAAGTTGTCTATCTACTATGATCTATCAAAATATTTCTTGTTATTGCTGTGACTGCATTCTTTCATTGTATGTTATATATGGTACCTCTAAAATACATTCTGATGTCAAAGAAAACTGAGTCTTTATTCATCAAAGTCTTAACTTTTCTCTATGAATGTTTTTGGACATGACAGCTCTCACGTCATGTCATATCATGTAGCAAACTGTATAGGATGTTTGATATTTCGGTTTTGTAGTTTTTCTTGGTTTTGTTTGCTTTTGTATTTTTGGGGTTGGTTTGTTTGCTTTTTTTCATTTGGTCTATTTTTGTTTTGGTTTTTTGTTTGGTTTTTTGGGGTTTGTTTGTTTGTTTTTGGGTTTTTTCCCCCAGAATTATTTGAGCGGACATTCAGACAGAGCATACAGAAAATGTGTGATAATCTTGATGGTTGCTTAGTTCTCATACCTTGTAGGTGGGAATAGCTGTGTAAAGGTATTTGTAGTGCTACTGGAGTAACTTAGTATATTTTAAATGGTGCAAAATTTCTTAATTCCAGTTACCCAGTTTAAATGAAATCATTAGCTGTTATCCTTCAGTGTGTGAATATGAGATCTTTCAGTCTAAAGATTTGGTGTGTGGAAATATTTGATACTTGGTTTCTTTGTCAGCTGTTTAAAGCTCAATCCTGTAATATCTGGATGTCATTATTGGGCTCATAGTATTGTGTGCCTTTTATATTTAATCTTAACACAGAAATACTGCATAACTGTTAAGAACGTGAGCCCTATGAAGATGCTTCTGTATGTAAATAGGAGTTGCTGTTCATGCAGTTGTGTCACTGTGGCACTGTTAACTCTGGTAATTGCACAGCAAGCCAGGGAAGCCTGCACCTCTTCCACAGCCCCTGCATGAATGCCTGAGGTGCAGAGAGCAGTTCTTTTGTCTGATGGCACAAGCATATCCCTTCATTCTAGGGACCATTTCGCAGCTGTATCTCCTTTTGCCCTGCAGTTGTAATTAATACAGGAGTTGCAGGAACTGCTCTTTTACCTAGGAGATATATGTGTAAGGAATTGCTACTTAACATTTTGGAAGCGTTTATTAGTTAACTTAATTTTAATTCTTAGTCACTGTCTGAGATAGAAATTTTAGAGGAATGAGTATAAAGAGAAGGAGAAGGGAGTTTTGTTTTCTTGTTTTGTTCCTTATCTAAGAGGAGCTAAAAGAAACTTAGAGGTTTGTTTTTTTGATGTTGTGTTGGGTGGGTGTTTTTTTACATTATGTTATAGAATGCAGTGTTTCAGCTGGAGTGGATACAGAGCACAAGAATGTTCCTGGGTTGGAGCTGCTGCCAGCTCAGAACACTGGAAATGTAGCTGTTTTCTGGTATGATTCATTGGCTTAGAGAAAAGCCATGTCATGTAATTGTTAATGAAAAGACAAGACTACCAGTTGACTGTTTAGCCATCAGTGATGAACTGCTGAGCTGGCATAGCTAAGGCCACCCTCTCCTTGTGCCAGGGCTGTTGGGCCAAACATCCAGCTTGCATAGCTAAATGCTGAACTTTGCTTTGAGGATTCACATTTTGACTTGAGCAGACATTGTTTTGCAGGTATCTCCTTAAAATCTGCCTCTAAAAATGCCTGCTGGGATAAAGCTTTTTACTCTCTTTCATTGTGGTCACCTTCACTAATTCCATATTCTGTGTTCTGTGTTATACTCCCATGCCAGGGCCTCCTTCATACTTTGGATACCTTGCTACAGCTTCTTAGTGTCACCAGCATTCAGTAGGAATGATCTATGATTAGAATATCCTTTCCAAATGCATTCTTTCCCTTTATCAAGTTACTTGCTGACGGATCACATAGGTTGTTGCTCCACTGAATTGTGTATGGTGAAAGGAGAAAAATGAGGAAATCTGATTTAAAGAGCATGTATAGTACTGAGATCAAAGCATGAATTGTGGAATATTTTCCAAGTTTGCACTGTATCTGGAATGAGGAATAACAGTCCTTGATTACAATGATGTTGAATAGTCACTGAATATATTCACGAATCCTTGAACACATCAGTAATACCCTGCACAGTTTATAGAAGTTGTTTTCTAAGATAATGGAATAACATCTGTGGACAAATACTGCAGTCTTTCTCTGCTCAGATTAGATTAGTTTAACACCTCAGATAGTTATACCTGAGAGCATGTGTGCTTATGGGGAAATTGCAGTCTTTTCTTAGCTTTCCTCAGTTTGTCAACTAAGTGATCTTAAGCCGAATCCCTGCGTTCTGGTTAAAGTAATTTCACTTGTCTCCCATCACAGCTTATTCCTGAGTGACTTAACCTTTCCTTTAGTAGAGCATCAGAGTTTAGGGCGTTGGCCTGCATTGCCCACAGCCTTCAGTAAACTCATAGTCATTTGTCTGCATCCCACAGTCCTGTACTCATGCAACTGAAAATCCTGTAATTGCAGCTTAGTTGAATGGTGACAGTGAGAGGAAATAGTTGTCCCAAAACAAGTACCAGGTGTTCCTCCATTCACCTGGTAAAAATACTTGACCCACTTTTTGTCTGAGTGTTGCTTACCACTAAGTACAGCTATTAATTTTCACAACTGCTGAATGTCATACATTACTAGCAAATAAACACTGGTGTCTTTTAACTGTTCAAAATAACTTCACTGAGATATTAAAATGTGATCATTATGATAAACAACAAGGGTTCAAATATTTTAAATGTTTGTCTTGTTTTTTCTTTATTTTTCTTTCTTTTTTTTCATTTTTTAATCCCCCTTCTCATCTCTAATTTAATTAGAGGTTGCCAGGTTAGAGGAAAATTTGAAAGAAGAATTTCTACATTGGACATTCTTAATATTACTTGATTTTCTTGCCATGTCTAGTCTCCATCTCCAGATTCCTCTTCACCTCGAGGTGCTGAATCATCAAGTAGGCAACATCACCAGGATGTCTGCAGTACAGCAGAGGCCTCCACTAATAAAGAGGTAGAGTGAAATCTTTTTGAAAGCCACAGTCTTGTTTATACTGGTTATGCTTATGCATGCTTTAATTTTCCTTGCCCCCTTGTACATGCGCAATCCCTTTTCTTCTTCCAAAATTTTAATAAACTTGAAAAGCTGATTTCCCTTTTGCTTTTCCCTTGTGCTCCTTTCCCTTATGCTTGCCTGGCTGCCTGACTGAATTTCTAAGACACTTAAGGCTCTTAATCTGGCATATCTGACTCTGTGTTCACTATATTTATTTAACAGACTGGGAGATATTGATTTACCAAACAGCTGATATCTCCTTTGTAGTAGAGGCAAAACAAAGAAGCCCTTTCCTTTTTTCCATGCAGATTGTTTTGCCACAAAGAAAAAAAATATTTCTCAGCCAGATGAGAAAGTCCTTAAATTAAATTAATTAGGTAGTAAATTATGCTGTGTAGTATTTTGACCTTGTAGAAACTGTCCTGCCAGTGAGTCACAGTCAGAATTCAGTTTCTGACTCCAGGCTCCTCAAAATAAAGCTGCACACCTGGTTTTTTTTAACCCCTCAACTAGCAGCACTTTTCACTGCTGTAGTTCCACCAACACAAAATGAAAAGTGTGTGTAGAACCTCTTGCAGTGTGAAAAGAAAATGATTTGACCTAAAAAGTGATAGAGTTAGTATAGAATGGCAGGCTGTATAAACAGAAAAATCTGCAAATATTTGATTTATTTCCTTTTTGTTTTTTAAACTTGAAAACAATCTAGAAACTGTAGTGTAACAAATACCGTATTGTTAGCCATAGCAGTGCATGAGTTATCTTCCAAAATTAAAAACTTGATCTACTACAAGGGGAATACTGATTAAAATTGAAATACTAATTAGTAATCCATTCTTTCATTTTTTCATGAGGAAAATGAGGAAGCTTCCAGCCTGTGTGTAGTTGTGCCAGTCTGTTACAAGAGACTGAAGAAACCCAAAATTTTTCATGTGCTGAAGTTTTCAACAATAGTTCATGCCATTAAGTTTCATCTGCTGTACTGGTAGTTTCTTAAAGTGTTTAACTTTGTCAACTTACTATATATTCGATATTTTAACATTTTTTAGATATCAGTAAATGTACCCAAAGGCAGAAAACAAACAAGACACTACTCATTTCACTTTTTAGGGTGTGCTTGCACATAGTGACAGAGGTGGTGAAGTGAGTTTCACACTAAGATGTGTCAGCTGTTAGTTTCCATCAGATGGGGAATAATTCCTGATTTAGTACTTCTAAGGAAAGAATAAAAGTGATACAACAGCCTCTTAACCTTTGGGATT
>VWZG01008421.1:0-16040 GCA_013396735.1 Grallaria varia | reverse complement strand
AAGAAAAAGAACCTGAGTTTTCATCCTCCTAAACTTGATTTGTGTCTTGCAACATTTCACTTGCTCTTGCCTCTAATTATTTTGCAGTCTATTCTTTGTACTGCTGTATCTCATTTACTTACCTTCTCACTTTAGGCTCCCAGTGTACACTTTCCAACATCTCTTTTGTTTGTCACACTTTTTGTCTTTAGCACCATTTCACAGCTCCCTGTTCAGATCCCCTATCCTCCCCAAGCATAGAGTGACAGCAAGTGCTGGTAACTCCCGTCTTCATTGCATTAAGCAAACAAACAAAAAAACCCCACCAAAACCCAAAGAAAGAAATATGAAGAATACATCTTAGGATCAACCTCTAGGAATGTCTATTTACTGAAAATTCAACTGTGCACTAATTTAACACACATAAGTGTGTATGAAAATTCTCTGACTCAGGGCAAGCAATGCTTTGCTTTTAAGCTAACAGAGCAATATCAGGATATCAAAGCTCAAAGGCTGCTGATGTAATGTATCAGCTAACTCAGGACAGTTTTTTGTTCATTAATATATGTAACCTGCATGTTTTTTGCAGTCTGAATTTTCAGCTGAACTGTTCTGGCTTACAAATACTAATTTTAAAGAAAAACTGTTTATGCAGTTGACTTCATCCCTGCAGAAAGTAATTGAAATGCATGGATATTTGGGTGGGGAAAAGGAGACTGCTGAACATTATCAGTTACATGCCAAAGTGTACGCACTGAGGTTTGTCATTCATGTTGAAATAAATAAATTAGCAAGTGGAGCTAAAGAACTTTAATGCCCTGAAAAAAAGCTGGAGCCTGTCCAGATGCAAACCATGTGCATAATAATAATAAAGATAAAAATTATAAATACAATGATAATGATAATAATGATGATTATGATAATAATAACACTTTTAAATTCAAGGCAAAATGGAATTTAGAAGCATTTAACCATTTTTTTAAAAAAAGGATTATGTAAATTGACTGAGTGATGAGACAAATTACATCATTTGTGTAGGCCAAAGTACAGCACTAAAATAGTTAAAATAGTTCAGAAAGAAAAAAGTTACAAAGCATTTTCTACATACTAAAAGGCTATATAAATTTACACTGGCAGAAACCCTGCTAGGGCTCACTAAAGTTTAAATGGTTACCTTAGCCCTTGATTTATGTAATCCATTACTCTCCATATTGTGTAAAGGGAACGGCTCATCAGCTGAGCCTGACTTTGAGACCAACAGTCTGCTTTTAAGCCTGCTGTTCACTCATAGCTAGTTTAAATGCCATTAGTTCCCAGGAAATTAATATTTGGAGTCACTGGAACAAAACCTACTACTCTGATTAGTGCTGTTACTGCAGTAATACTCAACCACAGTTCTTCCATAGCGCTGAAAAGAGTCTCTTTGGTACAAAGATCTAAAAAAAACCAAATCATGGCAGAAAGATGAGAGGCAGACAAAGCAAAATCAGCTAACAGTGGGAATATTGTAATTTTATTATCCTTCCAATACTCAAATTTAATTAGATATTTTTTCTTTAAATTTTAAATGAAGCATGTTTATTTTTCCATTCCTGTGGCAATGGAGGAGATAATTACATGAAATGACTAAAGGGTTAAGATGGGTGGAAACAGGTAGAAGTGATTTTAGTACAACCAGCAAAATTTAGCATGTCAGATTTAAGTAAACAATGAGATTTCTCACAGGTATTTCCATTTTTATGTAGCAGGGACTCTGGTAATGGCCTGAGAGAACAGGGAGGAGAGGGAGCAGATGATGATATCATTTACAGCCTTCGTGATCTGTCTACATTGGCCTTGAATTCACAAAAGGAGCTGAGAAGCTCCACTGGGCAGCCAAAATCCCTGCATCAAGCAACTGCCACTGTTTGCCACTGGTGCTTGGAAACAGGAGACCTAGAGCCCTGGTGCTTTTCACTGGTTCCTGCAGTCTGTGTCTGATCTTTTCTATTACATCTATGTTACAGTTAGTATTTAATTTATTGTGCTAGGAAACTGTTTGGCTGTAGATCTGAAATTAGTAACGAAATAATTATGAGAGACATTATTTAATTTCCTTCAAAGTATTAAAGTGAATGGTTGTTTAGTTTGAGAGGAAAGGCCACAATTTGATATTAAATAGACAGTGGCAAATTAAGAATTAGCTGTCAGCAGCTAGCACTAGATTGCCTCTACAGTCTTACTTGGAGTCTGTGAGCTGACTGGCATCACACCTAGCAAGCTCACATGGCAGAAGAGCTTCATGACAAAACTGTCACTAATCCTGCAAAAACTCAGGTGATGCTCAGATTAACAGCCCCACAACCAAAGAGGTTATAGAGAGGTACGTTTATTCAGCACTGGGTGCACGGGGGGTCGCTCCTCCGAAAACGTGCACCCCTGTCTGCGCTCGCAGGCTTGTTTATATGCAGTTACAGTGTACATAGTCATTATTTCTCTACACATATGCATTATTTTCTTAGAAAATGCAGGCTTATTCTAATCAGTTCTGAGAAACAATTTCCATTTTCTCCGCCCTGAGCTCCTCCTGAGTCTGCGCGTTGGTTTCGAGTGGTCTTGGGCAGGGGTCTTCGGGGGTCTTGAGGATGAAGATCGTAGTTCTTCCTCGCTATATCCTTTTCAACTTGGCTCAAAAAGCAGCTTGAACCAGTTTTGTTGGCAACTCAAACTGGTTTAATTAGCGAATTTCTGTAATTATCTTATTCTTTTGACATATTTCTTGTTTTATTTTAGTTCCATATGGTATCTATCCTATTTTAGTTACCTACAGAAACCACATGGCCAATTATTATTAGGAGTGGCCTTGGCTCTCTTCTTTACCGTGTTCAGGCTATTTTCATGTTTAAATGATTTAAAATAACTACTAAACATATTTTGTAGTAGATATCAGATATATCAATTATCAATTACAATGGATAAATCTCCTTATCACAGGTATTCATATTTTAAAGAACAAGAACAGTCCAACAAACCCAACCGTCTCAGCATGTCCTCACAGGAGAGGTGCTCAAGTCCTCTGATCATCTTCATGGTCCTCTGCACTGTTTTCACTAAGTCCATGTCCTTCTCATGCTGGGAGTCCCACAGCTGAATGTAGCACTACAGGTGGAGTATCATGAGATTAGAGTTATGGGACAGAATCCTCTCCCTCAGTCTGCTGGCCACACTGTTTTTGATGCAGCCCAGGACATGGCTGGCTCTCTGGAGTGCAAGCACACATTGCTGGGTCATGTTGAGCTTCTCATCTACCAACACCCTCAAGTCCATCTCTGCAGGGCTGCTCTTAGTCCACTCATCGTCCACGCTGTATCTATGTTTGGGATTGCCCCAACTCAGGTGCAGGACCTTGCACTTGGCCTTACTGAACCTAGTAAGATTCTCACAGACCCACTTCTCAAGCTTGTCAAGGTCCCTCTGGATGGCATACCCTCTTTCTAGAGTATCAACTACACCACTAAGCTTGGTGTTGTCAGCAAACTTGCCAAGAGTTCACTCAATCCCACTGTCCATGTTGCTATGAAGTAATACTCATTCCACCCTGAGAATCCCAAGTCATTACTGGTTTCCACCTGGACATCAGGCCATTGGATTCAACTGTCTAAGTGCAACCATTCAGCCACTGAGTGTTTTACCCATCAAATCCATGTCTCTCCAGTGTAGAAACCAGGGTGCACCATGGGACAGTATCAAATGCTTTGCACAAGGCCCAGTAGATTATCTCAGTTGTTCTTCCCCCATCCACAAATGCCGTAACCCCGTCATAGAAGGCTGCCAAGTTTGTCTGGCACAATTTGCCCTTCACAAAGCCATGTTATCTGTCACCAATCACCTCCCTGTCTTTCATGTGCCTCAGCACAGTTTCCCAGAGGATCTGCTCCATGACCTTGCCAGGCACTGAGGTAAGACCGACTGGCCTGCAGTTGCCTGGGTCTTCCTTTTTTATCCTTTTTAAAAATGGAGGTTATGTTTCCCTCTTCCAGTCATTGGGAACTTTACTAGTTTAAGTGAAGGAATATCTCATTTGACCTCTACTAACCTCCTTGTTTAGCCTGATAGCACCATCACTTCCTCTTGGGATTGCCGGTTTATTTGTACCAGAACAAGATCCATCTGTCCTGTGTAAAGAAAGCTAAAGTAGATTTCATTTTTTTTCTCAGCCATTAAGTATACCTAGTACAACTCCTTTTAGTGCTGGACACCTGTAATTGGTTCTAAAATTTATTTAAGTATTTATACTCATCTTCAATTCTACTCAAAATTTACAGCATCATAATCATCGGTGTTTGCAGCTCAGCACATCATTAGAGCTATTATTCCTACTTCACACAACTATCTCCAAACAAACTAAATATGGGAAAGAAGTACTTGTTGGAGTAACCCACACTAGATAAAGGCATGTCTGAAAAAAAAGGTAGTGAGCTTTATAAAGTGCAAAAATCCTCAATAGATACCTAGACAATTTATATTTAAAACCCAATTAATCTACATGGATAAGGTTCACATATAAGACATGATAATACTTCTAAACTTTGTTACAAGGGACCTAAAGGTAAAGTGATAGTTTCTTCTGCAGTTAATATACTGAGACAGGCATAATTTTAAAAGTGTACTCTATAGAATAAGAGTTGCTAAATCTGACTACTTGGAATCTGTTTAAATAAAATCTCTTCTGTCACATCTGTTTATCATGATTTGTTCTCATATCTTCAAAGAGCAGTGATGAAGATACTGAAACTTTTTTTGCACTTTTCTAATGGTAAATTTACCAAAGATACTGTCCAGTAAATGAAGACATTAACTTAGAACATACTCATATACAAGAGGACTTTAAGGAATTTCTGTAGCATTTTGGAGGATGTATGTATACAAAACAACAATATAAAACTGTTTTGAGAAATTAACTAGTATTTTTTTTCATTACTGCAAATTATTCCTAACTACACAATGATGCTAGATGAAATCTGATTAGGCCTTCATTAAAAGTACTGCTTCACACATACCAACTGAAATAATTCAAACCTTTCACATATCATGCTTGCAGTAAGTGGAGAAAATGAACATTTTTATCTGTCTTTTGCATGGGACATGAAGATTTAGAAAATCAAGGCAAAACACATTAGGACAAACTAAATTCCTGACAATAGTTAATGAATTAACTGGGGGAAGGGGGTAAAATATGGCTAATATGCAATACACTATGCTTTCTGGTATATGTAACTTCAAGCTATAACTTTTTTCATTTAGAGTAAACATTATTTTTCCTCTCTGCCATATATCTTCTTCCCTCTCCCACCCAACCCCAGTTTATGTTTATGTAATTATCTCCACTCATCATGATGTTAAAGAAGAGATAAGAAACCCCAACATATAAGAAACTCCATCGTTTTGTTTTAAGTGGTGGTAGTGGTAGTAGTAGTAGTAGCAATAGTAGTAAAGCATTTGTTATAAGGTGGGATGTAAGGCAAGACATTAGGCTTTACAGTAAAGCAGTTAACCTAGAAAACTAAAATGGAACCCTCAGGGGACTGCTGCCTTCTGCCCATCCTTGCTGCTACCATATGATATCAGAATAAAATTTCTCTGAAGTTTTTCAGTATAATGGTCTTGATTTAACATTACAACATGATTTTGATGTTATACTCCTATCATATCAAAAATTCTCACAGAAGAAAGGCAAATTAACTGATATTAAGGAATATCGACCTTATTTCAGGTATTTCTCATTATGAAACTGAAGAATTTCATTTACACATTTAAAATTGACTTTTGGAAAGGCATCAACACTACAGAAGAGTCTTGGCTATTGAACAGTAGTGAATAAAGGGTTCCACACATTTTCCCATCTGCTTTCGTTATTGTTAAAATAAAAATAACAACCCTGAATGGGAATGAAGTGTTATTTTATGCAGCCTCGGTCCTTGCAACAAACATTTTGGTGTTGCTAATTTAGAATTTCTTGGTCTGAAATCTCCTTCAGTGCTGCTCACATCTTGTAAATGTTATTTTCTTTAGATTGGGCTTCAGGAATAGAGGTGCTAATTGACAAAAACTTAAACTCATCCTGTGCCTTTGTGTTCTCACAGTGTAACAGAGGTGATTGGGCCATGTCCCCAGAAGAGCCTGCTGTTAGCTGATAAACAGTGGTACCAGGTCCAGCTTCTTTGTGGCAGAAGAAGAAATAGAGAGATGCAGAAGACCACTCTCCAGGTTCTTCTCCTAAATTGCTGCCCATGTTTGGATTAATAGCTGCAAGGCCATTACTTCGGGATTATCTGTTCACACTTAACCAACAGCAAAGCAATATCTGGCAATGAAAGTAAGTATTACTTACAGGCTACCCATGTAAATTAAAAAAAACAACTAAATAAGCTGAAGATGCTACGCCAATAACCTCAAAGCATTGTCTTGGCCAGTAACTAGTAGATGTATCAAAATTAAATGTGTAAGAGAAATTACTAATCAAAATTGTGCAATTTGTGGTGTATGCACCAAAACAAATTCTTGTATGTCCTGAGCTGGAAGGAATGGTCAGCCATCTAACTTCACATCTTGATGTTCAGTGAAATCAGTGCTGGCTAGAGACTCTTCTGTGGAAGAGGTAGGTGCCCTCGCTCCGAGGCATTTATAAGAGAAGCTAAAACCAAGTATGATTTAAAAAGATGGTTAAGACAATCTAAAAACAATGCTCAGTAGCTGTGGGAATGTACATGGAACAATAGCTCATGAACATTGATTTTCCTTCCACTGAGGCTAGCTACAGGAAAAAGTAAGCAAGGCTATATAGTTTTCGTTCTTGCCCCCACCTTTGGTTCTTACCAAGGCCAGAGAGGGATTGGGGATGGGGTGTGTAATACCTCAAGGTCTTACAGTCAGGTGAATGGCTGAATGGCACTCTGAGGGTAAATATACCAACCATGCACCTCCACAGTGTATTGAACACTTGCCTTACTGCTCAGAGCTGCTTTCAAGCACCACCTCTCGTCAATTGGTTGTGCTGCCGAATCCTCATAGGATGTGTCTTTCTTGGTTATTTTAGAAATTACCAAATGATATTGGGATACTTGAGCCCAAAGGCACGACACTTGTAACCAGCATAGTAGAATCAAATACTATTATGTGCATATTTTTGCTCACCATAGCCACAAAATAAAGATTTATTTTCATTTTGCCCTTTCCATGATACAAGAAAAAATCTTCAAAGATTTTGACTGCCTAACTTTGCACAGCGTATTAGAAGGAGATATGTGTGCTGATCAGCCTCCCTGATTTTTTTAGGCATATTGGAAAAAAGATTAGAAATTAGGATTGCTTAAGAAGGCCATATGGATATGTATAAAATCAAAACATGATGTATGTTCTGTGTGCTTCGTAAATACTCAGAGAAGCTGATTTTACTGGGATATCATAGAATTAACTGGGTTGAAAAAGACCTCTGAGATCATCAAGTCCAATCCTTGATCCAACACCACCGTGATTACCAGATCATGGCACTGAGTGCCACGTCCAGTCTCAGCTTAAAAACATCCAGGGATGGTGAATCCACCACCTCTCTGGGCAGGCCATTCCAATGCCTGGTGACTGTCTCTGTAAAGAATTTCTTCCTAATATCCAACCTAAATTTCCCCTGGCAGAGCTTAAGCCCGTGCCCTCTTGTCCTACTGCTGACTGCCTGGGAGAAGAGACCAACCCCCACCTGGGTACAACCTCCCTTCAGGGAGCTGTAGAGAGTGATGAGGTCACCCCTGAGCCTCCTCTCCCCAGACTAAACACCCCCAGCTCCCTCAGCCTCTCCCCACAGCACTTGTGCTCCCGTCCCTTCACCAGCCTTGTTGCTCTTCTCTGGACCTGCTCCAGCACCTCAGTGTCTCTCCTGAACTGAGGGACCCACAACACTCCAGGTGTGGCCTCACCAGTGCCAAGTCCAGGGGAAGGATCACTGCCCTGGCCCTGCTGGCCACGCTATTGCTGATCCAGGCCAGGATACCATTGGCCTTCTTGGCCCCCTGGGCACACTGCTGGCTCATGTTGAGCTTCCTGTCAATTAGTACCCCCAGGTCCCTTTCTGCCTGGCTGCTCTCCAGCCACTCTGTCCCCAGCCTGTAGTGCTCCGTGGGGTTGTTGTGGCCAAAGTGCAGGACCTGGCACTTGGCCTTGCTGACTTCATCCCATTGGAATCATCCCATCTCTCCAGTCTATCCAGATCCCTCTGCAAGTCCATGACTCCCAGGGGAGTACTAACTCTTTACTCTTTACTCACAACCAGAATTACTAATTTATTATTAAAGTTTTAGTTTGTGGCCTGCCATGTGAAAAAATGAACCATAGTTACTCAGCAGAGTCAAACTTGAAGATGGCAGTCAGAGAAGCCTCCTTGCTATACTTACTCAAGGCCTCAGAAATAATGCAAATAGGAAGTTCTTCTTATGAAATAAACCACAGTTCAGATATGTGTCATAAATTCATGTCGTGATTATTTTTCACCTTACATGAGTGATTCTCAGAATTTTTTAGACTACATTCAATCTTTCAGATTCATTAATCTGTCTTTTAAAATAGAAACAATGGATTGATCACATATATGCTCATATATGCTGTACATCTTAAAGTTGAGAGATGAAGTGAAAGTACTCTTTAGTAATAAATAGGTGATCCGCATATTTATTTCACTAGAACAATAATGAAAGAAAAAACTGTCAGCTTGATTGTCATCTGCTAAGATGTACTTCAGGTACCTCAGCATCGAAGATGATGAAAATAGACCTATTTACATTAGCACTACCTTCAGTCCAAGCATGAATTATACGGTGTTTTACTGTTGTGAACATGATGCTCTGAAGCAAAGCATATCACTTTAAAATTATACCATTCATCACAACTTGTGGGGGGGAGGGGGTTGGGAAGAAAAAAAGAAGAAGAAATAAACAGCTTGTGCTGACAAACACTGTCAGTTCTGTGTTCTGTCTTCTCCTGCCTTGTGCACTTGGGTAACATGATGTAAAAGCCATATTCTTGCATGTTCATATTTTGTTGAAGTACCATCTGCCAGGGACTGTGAAGAGCTGACTGGGTGCCTGCAAATGCAACTTCTTCTGCAGAGAGACTTCATTGACTGCAGGAAAGGCAGCTCCACCTACTGCCATTTCTGTCTGTCTGCTTTTTAAAGGGTGGAGGGATTAGTCAGAATTGGCATCTGGTCTCATTTCCCAGCAGAAATGCAGTTCCCAAAACACAATGATAAGGTATTTCTAAGCTTTAAAGCTGGTAGTCCACCTTAGGGTATATTTTCTCTCTTAGAATGTCTGTCATTCTGTATACTCAGTTTCTTAAAACATGACTTAGTGATAGTACGGTCTCTTACTAAAGCAGTACCTTAACCCAATTAGAATGAGATACTGAGTTGACGTCAACCATGATCTGTCTTGAAATTGCATAAGTTTATCTGTTCACTTTTGATCCAGTTGTATTTTTAGGTGTTGCAGGTGCTCAAATATTTATTTTTGTAACCTTGAGCATGTTGTGTCTTTCAAAGGATTTTTCAAGAAACTGCAAACTTTTGTCACCTTCATTTCTGATGCAACATTACTGCACTTGGTACATCAGGGTGGGTTTTTTTGAGACAATACCAATGCATGCTCAACCTCACTGAGGGAAAATATACTCGACTTGGACAGAATCAGTATTTGGATGTGGATGACTCACAACTTCTCCATGACTCTTGGTCCTTGACCTCACAAAGACTGCTTCTGGCTGCTTTAGTGCAAGTCAGAGAAACTGAAAGCACACCTTTCTAGTAGCCAGATGTGGAAAGGATGAAAATATATGTTGTGCTGCGAAGAGCCTAGTCTGACTGCTATAATGAGATGTTTGGGTGGAAATGAGAGTGAACTGAACTTGATCTGAATGCTAAAGTACCTGTAAGTAGACCTGACCTGATTTCTACTGATTGAGTGGTTGCGAAATGAACTTAACCTTTATTCTGCTTTTTCTGGGGACAGGAGGGCAGAGGGACATTGCTATTTGATATCAAATACCCCTACCTCCCTGATTATTAAAAAAAAAAAAAAAAAATCTTTATGACACACTTGTGCCCCCAGAGTGCCCCCAGATTTCACAGAATTTTGAATAGTTTGGCTCAAATTAGACTTAGAAAAAAAAGTAAACTTCTAAGTCAAAACAAGCTTGTGTTGCTGATTTTTGTTCCCTGTGTACTCCCTTTAGTTAATTCAGTCTTTTTTTTCATGTTTTGATTCACACTCACGAAGCTGAAAATTAGCTTATCTAGCATTAGTGATAAAACCTGTAATGGTCAGTCCTGTAACATACCCAGTAGATGGCTACTCAGCTAAAAGCAATTCATAGTCACTGTGAGAAATAAATAACCTCTTTTGTTCACTAAGGGCTAAAATGTGTAAATAAGTAGCCACATCCTTGTAACCTACTTGGCTTGCGGAGCGAAAACTGCTGAGTAATAACAGATGTTTGTAAGACGTTGCTATACTTAGGTCGCAGAGGGGGCGTTGAAGAAGACCACGGTTCCTTATCATCGACCACCAGAAGGCAGATTAGGACCCCCTAGCTACTGCCGGCGCAATCCGAGAATTGGGGACTTTAAAAAGGGGAAGACCGTCACACGACCTCGCGGCAGAAAGGTGGGGCAGTGACCCCCCCCTGTCGCCCGGCCCCGTAACTTTGCTTTTCTCTTTTCTGTATTAATAAATTGGCTATACAATTGACTTAAATAGCCCGTTGTGCTCATTTATAACAGTCACATAGTAATCACAACTTGAAAGAGAACCTTGCTTGCTACAGTGAAGACCTGCAAAGGCAGAAACAGGAGAGTATCTCAGTGCCAGATATTGTGGTGTATTAGCTGGAAAACCAGTAGTGCTTGACTGTAAAAAGTAATATGGAATGTTTTCCACTAGGATAGTGCCCAGTTCCATGTAGAAAAAAAGTTTTCAGACTGAATCTGTATATAAATATCAAAATTGCAAACTGCTCTATAGCTTAAGAACAAGTGCCTGAGAGCTTCACAGATGTTACTAAATGAGCACTTTCAGTCAATATCTGAAAAATGACAGAGATATGATACAGAAACTGACATTTCTCAGGTATGAGAAAGTGCTGCTTTGCCTACATTGTGTGTCAGTTGAAGGAGTGCTAATTTTAACAGTGAAGAGGTAAATGTGCCAGCACTTCTTTCTACTAGAGAGGTATCACAACCATTGTCAGCTTAGCATGCAAATGGTCCAACTAAGCTGCTCCTAAAAGTAAAATTTCTAAGAGAATTCCTCTTTCTGAGCCTCAGAGATACAGGTTGTTGCCTCCCCAGAGGCACCCAGCTTGAGCTGAAATAAACCAACTCTGTATCAGAACCGAAGGTGCTAACTATTCTTTAACTTGGGACTCCCATTCACCACGGCTGATGTTTCTTTGCTGAATAGCTTTATGTTCATTATGCTGAAATACCACTTACTAAGTGCTCAGGACAAGAGGAACTCATTATGGCCCAGGGTCAGAAGCGTTCGAACAATATAAAATTAATGCCTACTATTTCTCTATTACCATGTGTTATGCAGATGTGGTTCCACCTCTTTTCAAAGAAACATTACATATGTTGTAAATGTAAAGGTTTGGGACCTGTGTATGACAACTCTCAAAGGCAAAACAATTTGGTCCACTGTTTATTAGATGATTAAACACAACCATATTGAAACTCCTCTATAATGGAGTTGTGTCACCGCGTAATAAATGCATTCTATTGATTAACTGAGTTAAAGCCTTCATTTTCAGAGGAATAAGACAGCATTGCTTTTTTTTCAATTTTTTAAAGCAGTTTCGCAGATGCAAGGCTGATGTTCAGAATGATTTTAGAAGGAATACGAGTCAAGAACAAGAGAATAATTGAGTGTGCTAGAAAGGAAGATTACACAGGTGGATTATGCAAAGTGATGTAAAAATATGGAGCTAGAGGTGAATAAAACAGTTAACTCCTCCCCAGAGAAGTCATGTGTGTAAAGTCTGAAAACAATACTGCTCAACAAAATAAGCTTTTTGTACGTTTTATTAGTATTTTTCACCAAGAATTACCAAATTATGTCACTTGTTTTTGATCAAAACAGACAACTCTCCTACAGATCTCTAAAAATTCCCTGTTATGTGAATAAAGGATATGACCATTAGCATATGCTTTCTGAGACATGCCAGTCTATGAGTGCCCTCGTATTTCTTTCTCATTTGGTTTCCTTCCAGTTCATTATCCCTGCCCTCTCTTGTGCAGTCTCACTGTTCTATTTCCTCTTCTGTCTTGAGAACTTGAATTTTGCTGTTGACTTATGTTCTGTTATTATCAAGTCACAGTATGAGATAGCTTAAGTTACCATTGGTCCACTGAACCCCAGAAGATACTGCTCCAAAAGAAAATGTGGACCCATTGCTAGGGACTGTAATGAAAATGCGGACAGTAGTCTATTACCCACAGCAATTTGATGTAACAACTTCAAAAAGGCTCAGGAAAGTACACCATTACATCATTAACTCATAAGAAATTCTTAAAATAGGTGGAAATTAGGCACAGGGAAATAATGAAGACTAAATAACTCTTAAGTAACTTTAGCTTCTGTGAGTTATTTTATGACATGTCAAGAAAACAAGAGTGTAAAATTATTTCTGCATAGGTTTGGAAAAGTCCATTTTCTTCTGTTCTCTACTCCTCTCTCTCTCCCAAAAGACTTCAGATTTTATGGTTTTATTGTTTGCAACTATTTTGCCAGGCCTCAGTTTCTTGAGGATCTTTAAATTGCAAACAACATGAAAATAGTTTGTTTAATTTGAGAACATATTTGAAATACGTGATAGAGAATCACACTCTAAAGTGTGTATGCACTTTAAAGTGTGTACTTTACCTGTGTTTAAATTCTTAATTGATTTTATGTTTTGTTTCCCTGTTTTATTTTTTTCTATTTTGTCACATCAGATTGCCGGTTGTTGCCATAGTAATTCTAAGGGGTTTTTTTACTGTTATTGCAGCTTTTCTTTCTACACATTTTAATGCCTGTAGAACAAATGACTGTTATTCAGGTCTGTAAAGTGCCACTGTCTTCAACACAGTGTTATGCCCAGATCCCCAAATCCTTGCTACAACTAACTCTTGCATATACTTCTTGAATGAAATCTGAGATAAGACCTTTCTAATCTATCCACATAAATAAGAAATGTCCTTCAGGGCTCAACACCATCCTAATTTTCAACTCTAAATATGTCAACACTCTTTTATCTCTGAGCAAAGCAAAATAATTCCACTTAACAGTTCTTCAGCATGCTAATATACTTTTACTAAACTTAGAATTTCATTACCTACCTGTGCCCTGCCACACTCTGAAAGTTTCCTTCTTTCACCAGCCATAAAGTATTGATTTTCATTTTTATGGCTCCTTCCAGTCTTACCTCCCATATTTTACTTCTTCATCCTCAGGAATTTAGCACCTTCCTCTAGTCTGTCCTAGTAGTAGTCTTTGTTGTGTGTTATTTGTTCATACAAATAAACATTTTCACATGCTTTCTTACGTTCAGAAAAAACTTTCAGTAAATATCTAAGGCTAAGTAATCCCCATTGCAAATGTAATGATAAAAGGAAGAATTTCTTCAAAAACTGCTGTGTAATTGTTCTTTGTCATTTAAAATGCAATTAAGTGGGATTGTTTATTTTTTTTGTATCATTTCAGGCATCAAGTAACAGAAGAGAAACAACATCTTGTGTTGGGCTGGTGTCCACACTTTGCAATCTATTTAGTCAAGCACAAGTATTAGAGCTGTGTATTATGTATACACACACAGAGATAATGTAGTTATTTCTACTAATAATGGTGTGCATAAGTATATATCTAAAATATATGCGTCTCTAATTTTTCAGGTTCTAATTTAGGTACCCATTTTATTTTTTTTTTTTTTAATTTGAGGGGAGGAAAATATAATTGGAAAGTAATAATTTTCTCTAAGCTTTTCTGTAATAGTACAAATAATAGATCAGAATTCCCAAAAGAAGAGTCTAGAAGTTTCTGGAAATTATGTGATAATTGCAGTAGTGTAATGGCACCGGAAGGTATGCAGATGGCCTTGGCAGTAGGCAACCTTTTTTCTTTGTTCATTGTCTCAAAAAGGTGGAACAAAACCAGGGGAGACTACAAACAGCTCCACAGATTGAAGACCAAACCAACATAGAAACTAGTTCTTTGTTTCTTTGCTAAACCACATATTTGCTTGCCTGCAAACCCATCAACACAGATTTATGTTTGCTTTTCTCCTTATCCTTATCAGTCTGGTACAGCTCAACATGAGAGAACTGCCTACCTGGCTTTCATACCCTCAGCTCTTGCCCTGCATTAGCATTACCTCTCTTGCACCATAGAAACAAAATGGTAGTTTGTGAGCAGCCTGTGAGGGAAAGTGTGGTTAACTTCCCCAGGCATGTTAGCTCAGTGAGAAAATCCAGGACTCACTTGTCACTTCCCACTCTGAGAGCACAGAGCACAACAGATCTCTTTTTGTGGCATATTGAGGTTTTGCTGCACTATGACTCCTCTAGTCTTGTTGTCTTCTATTTATGCTGCAGAATCATTCCATGACCAGTTGTTGTATGAACTGTAGAATAGGAAATGATGAAGCCTTAACACCATTAGTTCCATTATTGTTGAATATGTTAGGGTAATTCTTTTTAGATTCACAAAGGTTAGCAAAGGGCTTTTCTAAATAGAGATTGAATGTCTTAAAAATAAATCTGAGGCTTTAATGCTGTGTAATTATCTAGTCTATTATCTTATCTGCTGCTTAATCATTCATGCTTTCTCCTGATCTTTTAACTATATGGAGGGGTTGCTATTTTTGATAAACGTATCTCTTCAAACAAATTCTGGGCATTTTAGATTTTTTTTTTTTTTCTCTTCTGAAGCTTCATAAAATTCACTTGGAGGAAATCAGTTTTGAATCTTCATGCACATATCACTGGCTATTTTAAACTCGAAAATAGTACCTAATTTTGTTATTGAATTAGAGTTCCTTAATTTAAGGCAAAAATATTTTTCAACTTGCTACAAGCACAAAGTGGTAAGTCCAGTATTTTCCTATATTAAATTGTATGCATAGTTTTTCTGCCAAGACCTATAAGCATTCAAGTGGCTTTGGAAGGTAGTTTCACAGAGGTGAATTTCTGGATTTTCCTGAGGACTAAAGACATGAACAGGTGCTGAGTCCCACACAGGATTAGATGCATTGGTTCAACAATGTTGATTTAGAGCCAACACTAAGAACTGTAATTTGTCTTCATTCTATGTTTCAGTGCAGTTTTCACCTGTATATTATAGTAGGTAATCCGTAATCAGTGATATCTTCATCACAGCTGATGTTAGAAGTGTAAGAGGCCCAGTAGTTGGTTCTTGCCTTATTTCAACAGGTTAACTCTGCACAACCTTTTATCTCGTGAGATGGTGGAGGGAAGGAGGTTACCTTCTGCTTCTGTTTTCTTCAGGATACTGAAGGCTAGAGATAGCAATTAGATGTATAGACAGTTTATTCAACTATTTCCCTGTCTAAGACCTCCATCAAAGTAAGAAATTGTGTCTCATGTTTAAACAGACTTTTGTGCTTTTCACCAGGCTGAGGAGAGGGGTGGATCCTTCCCCGGCCTGCTGGCAGCACTCCATCCCCCAGGGGGCTGTTGGACTTTAGGCCACTGGGACACACCGACAGTGCTGCTTGCATGTTGGTGTCCCCAGGACCTCCAGGCCCTTTCCTGCAAATCTGAGGTGGATCCCACAGGAGCACAGCACAGGGCCCGTTCTGGCTGTGGGGGCATCTCTGCCAGCAGGGCTGGGGGGGCCCTTGTGGGACTTGAGACAAGAATCTGTGGGGCTGCCCAGACACTGCGAGAGGGGGTTGTTGTGGAGGCTGGTGCTGGTGTGTTTGGGGAAAGCATAAAAAGCAGGGGACTGGGAAGGGTCCATCAACAATGGGGCAGGGAGATGGGG
>VWZG01008419.1:13253-28541 GCA_013396735.1 Grallaria varia | reverse complement strand
AATTAAAAAAAAAAAAAAAAAGCAACACAGCTTGTAAATCACAGAATCATAGAATAATAACAGAATATCCTGACTGGAAGGGACCCACAAGTTTCATTAAGTCCAAATCCTGGCACTGCCCAAGACAATGCCAATGAAAGGCATTACTATAAAGCATTCAACTCCAAAGGTAACTGACACCTTTTCTTTTCACCAGTTGAATTTCCTACTTTAAAACCATGTCTCTTCAGTGTGAGGGAAGAAACCCACATAGCTCTATATGCTATGCACTTTTAATAATTTGATAAAGAGTTGCTTTCTGCACAGGTTCAGAAGATGAACAAAATGTGAGCATTCTTTCTTCTCTGAGGAGAGTTTCAGTCCCAGGTCTGCTGTTGTTTTCTCTCTGTCATCACCAGCCAGCACTGAGCTGGAAGTAATCTATTGCAAGAATGCCCCAGTAGCAGATGTCTCCCCTTTGAAACAAAGAGAGTTTGACATTTAGTATTGATGTTAGTTGCCAATTCTTCTCTGGCTCAGTCTAGTTGAGGACTGGCTCTTGCTTGGGATAGTTTATTTAATCACAATTTTAGCCTCAAAACAAGAGTTTGTTATACAAGCAGAACTTCCAGAGGAGGCCAACTAAGACAGCCTAGTTAGCCCACATGCAGAATATAATGATCTAATTGAAACGGTATTAGAGCTGTATTGTATGTTTAATTTCCTGTGATCCATCCTAATTTTTCCAACTTGCTGGCAGTAACCAAATTCTGGCTTCTGGAATTCTCAGGCATTTTCATTAAAATAATGGAAGTTTAAATACAGATTTCTCTGCAACAAATGATGTTCAAGTTTTATTTTTAGGTTGTATATGTTAGATGTCAAAATACATGGGTTTAGAATTTCGAGGCAGTTTCATTTCTGTAATGTAAAAAACATACGATCTATATTAAGGAAAATAATTCCTATTATTTACCATGACTATGACTGTACATTAACTTCACTTAATGTATGCAGTTCATAGTAAAGATATGTATTAATCTTGTTTTGCCTATTTAAACAGTCTCATGAAAGGCTACAGAATCCAAGCTGTCTCCATTGAACAGGAAGACAGCCAGAGTTCTGCATCTGACTCATTCCATGACTCCTTAACAAAATATTGTTTCAAACACCACCACAAAATGATCATTTAATTATTCAATGCAATAAGACTCCCTATAAAAAGTAATGTTTTCTATAACTTCAAGAAACCACGTTTTATTTTTAATTCCCTACTCTGTATGGTGAATTATATTTTAGTCTTTAACAATTTTATTCATTTAACAGGATTTACAACTACATAGTAGCCCTGGGTAGCCCTGCTTGACCAGTGTGTTGGACAAGATGTCCACCAGAGGTCTCTTCTGACCTCAACCATTCTGTGATTCTGCAGCACATATGAATGCATCCAGCCAATACAGAAGCAGTATCAGGCTCTTCTGTTACCTATTTCTGGATTTTTATTCTCTGCCTCCATTATTAGAATGGGTGTTAAATGAGGCTGTTACTTTTTCATTTTTGCAGCCGCTTACTTGCCTCTGTCTGGGTTCCCTATCTGAACTCTGAGAACTTGGGTTTGAGCAGAGCTCCTTGGGTTTCAGGGGAGACAGTCCGGGTTCCAGGAGAAATTACTCCTTTATTAACATGGACTCCCCTTTTTATAGGGGAGGCCCAGAACCTACTAGAAGTGGGGTGTAACCTGGACAGAGAAAAGGAAGACCATGTAAAACAGGGAGTCCGGATAACCATATTGGGAAACATACTTCAATGCAGCAAACTTTGGCCAATCAGAGGCTAGGGTTCAGGGCCATGAGGAAAAAGCTCTAGGACTTCCAATATAATCATTAGGGAATTAAACAATGAACCGTAAAACACTTAACAAAAACTCAAAACATATATAACAAAGTCCTTTTAGTTCCAGACAATGGTCTCCTCCAAGTAACAGTCTGTGTTGTCACTGTCTTCCTTCCACTTCTCATATTCCTCCTCTCCCACACATTAGGATGTATAAGTTTTCAGCATCCTCATCTCTAAAATTAACCTTATGAATCCTTTCTACTGCTTAGCTATTCTTTGGAGGAATACCTGTGTACATCTTGCTTTACACTCTTAAAGGAAGAAGTGTCCAACTACCTGCCTACTCCAAAGCACAGTTGTATTTTTTGATACTTTGCATATCTATCTTGCTACAAAACTTGAAAAAACATGCAAAAAATCATAGCATTCATTATTTTAATACAATGTTAAGACTATAATTGGAATAAGAGCCATAGTATATTAATTTTCAGAAGAGGTGTGGAGGTGTGTGGAAAATGATTGGGCTAATATTTTAAACAATTACAAAGTTACGTTTGCATTTTAACAGAAGCTGTAACAGTACACAAATTATAGGGTGAAATGCAATTGCTGCTCCTGGGGTGAAATGCAGTTGCTACTTCATGGATGGGATACAGTCAACATGCCCAGTCATAATCCCATATGCAGTACACCCTAAGGGGGATGAAATAGAGGGTGGAGCAGAGTGAAGACACCACGGCTAGTCTCTTTCAAAGCCCTTGCAGAGGAGAGAGGTCAATGATACTTTGTAGCTGGTAGGGTGCATAGAAGCTGTCAACCAAGGGAGAGAGAGACTGCTTACTCTTGAACCAGTAACTATAACAAGATCACAGGTGTACACTTACGCCCTAAAGGTTACCTCAGATAACTGATGTTACCCATCTCCAAGGTAAGACCATCCACCATTGAACATGATGTATGATTAGATTCACTCAAGCTTCACCTAAACATAAAAATAGTATAAAAGTAAGTTAAAAGAAAAAGAAGTTAGAGAAGACTATGTAGTAATTTCTGAGATCAGTCAATTGGCTGAACCTGGTTTTTAACCCACAGGGGTTTTTACCCCTGCTGGATAAGAACTGTACTCTATGCATGCTGATTGATTATCTTGAGTTAGGTTTTGTTAGGGATTAGAGTTTATGAGTATATTGCTTTGAATATGTTTTTGAAGTCAGATATTGTCCCTGGCAATCTTCGAACCTTAACCTGTCACAATTTTCTGTTATATTAATGAAGTGTTAATCCTTAAACTGTTAAATGTGTCTTTCGAGGGTGCTAACAGTTGCCAGAGGAGGGTAAGGCACTCACATGTGCGGAAGCAGAAAGGAGTCTGTATTATGCTGGTGGTGTTTGTCCCTGAGTCTGTCCTTCCACCAACAGAACAATTAAAGGCATGGAAATCCAGGAGAGGGTCCTTCTGTTTGCAGGTGACCCTGAACAACTTAGTCAAACTGCCCTCTGATTCAGCGAAGAGTTGAGTGAACGGTCCCTGTAACAGAATGCTAGCAGACTGGTCAGGCACCATGGTCTTAGTTATCTGAGGCACTCACAGACCAATCAAAGTCAGAGAAGTACCTTGAGAAAATCTCCCAGTTCAAGTGATAGAATTTTATATATAAGGACAGAAAATGAAATAATATCCACCTATTTCAATTGGCCTAAAGCATAACAGCTCTGACTAAAACTCTGGATTAAGGAAAAAACAAACAAACAAGCATCAACAAGGTCCCCCCATAAAAGCAAGATTCAAAATTAGAATCACCTTCTGAATCATTGTCAGAGACCAAATTTGTATCTCACTGATTGATGGGTTGAATCAACCATTTTATCTGTGTGTGTGTGTGAGTGTATGATGGGAGTGGGCCATCACTGTCCACCACTGTCAGGTTCAGTGGCTACAAGGCATGAAGTCCACATGGAGAATCTGCCAATCAATAAGGTCCACCTGGTAGCCCACTCACACCATGCCCCCTGAAGCCTCTGATTGACTGTGGCACTCCTTACTTTGACTAGGAGAACACTTGAGTGGTCAGTGAACCAAAGATCCTGCCTATGAGGAGTGGCCACAGTAGGTAAAGAAACATGCATAAGGTCTCTATTTTGTCCTGGCCGATACTCCTCAAATATATCAACATGTGACTTCTAGGTGTTAAGGACTTAAGAGTTTGTGTGGACAAAATCTCTTAAAGTCTGATATTAAAGTGTAACACCCATTAAAGTTGGACCAGGTTATAACAATCATCAGTACATGAAAGTTAGGGAAACAACAGCAATGTAAAAAACTAGTGTTCAGTTACAAGGTTAAAAAACAAAAGTTGGGCTTGTTAAAGAAATGTCACAAAAGACACAGTCTTCTTCCTAGAACACTAAGTTTATAATGGTTAAAAACTAGTTTTACATGAAAGAACACCAGGTAAACTGTGTAGGCAATACCTGCAAATAGAAGGGACAGAGCTATCCACATATCATACAAAGCAACAGAGCCCAGAATATCCCTTACCTACAATGAATGAGTTGTCATGTCTCTAGCATGCATGCCCCTCTCAGTGTCTTGCACTGAATGTCTGAAGGCTTCATCCTAAAAGGGCAAAACTTAGCAATTCATCATCTGGAAAATGTTTTCACCATCTTGCAATGAATTCTTTTTTAGCTAACTGTAATTGTAACCACTGGCTTCAGAGTCAGCATATCTAAGGTCTCATTAAACTATAAAGAAAGAAAATCTTACTAGCTGTATTAGTTTTAACATTATGACGTAAATTATTTAACATGGCGTCTCAGTTTGAGACAATGTGGAGACCTCAGACAGAAATCTTCTCCCTCAGATTCAATAACCCAGGTTTCTCCAATGCAGAGAAAGAGCAAATATGCCCAGATGTAAGTGAAAAATATAACTCTATACCAAAAAGAAGTGCTAATAACAATACTGATAAAACTGAGTTAAAGAAACTGATGAGCAGAAACTTCCCAAGCCAAACTGAGATGCTGGCTTGCCTGCCCCACCTGGAAAAAACACACGTGATCACAGGACAGAGGCAAGATGGCCTTCCTTTCACGTGTGTTGCTTCCCCCACACCTGGAAAACTTGGCAAATGGTTGGAGAGTCAGTGCTGGAGTGAGGCCGTGGTGCCGGTACCAGCAGTTAGTGCAAGGCTGAGGACCTCCCCCAGGAAATTGGAAGGACCCACAAGACACCTGTTGGATCCAGTGATGAGACTTGGTTATTGCAATTTTGATGTTCATTGGTCAAAGTGGTGGTTGTAGTCCTGTCGAAATGGTGGTCACAGTCCAGACCCATCAAGATGATGGTAGAAGCTCTGGGTGGTAAGGAAAGTCCTGTGTGATGAGGGAAGAAAACAGTGTGGAGTGAAGTCCTAGTGTGGTCTTTTATTTGGGTTAGACTGGGTGAGAATGTCCCCAGTACCTCCTCTGGGTTGGGGAGTTCTGCACTGGGTGATGAAATACTAGATCATGGGACATTTCAGGAGTCTTTGACACCTTTTAAAATGTTACAGCTGCCTGTTACATCATCACATTATAGCACATCAGCAGAGTTGAATAGCTCCAAGGCCATGTGTGAATTGTCTGGTGCTTTCCCTGAGGGGACTTACCACATCATTCAGTTTGTGTAAGGACATAAAATTGCTACTCTGCTTTGCAGGATTTGCTTCTCCCTTTATTTTGCTCAACACCTGTCTTGTAGCCTGAGGTGGCAAGTGTGCACACTCTCAGCACTTCGGTGGTTGCTTTGCACCTTGTGAGCTTGCACCTCAATTGTCTAAGCCATCGGCATTCCAGTCTTTCACACTTGTGGATACATTCTTCTCCTAGAGTAATAGTAATGCCGTTATCTCTACTTCTTGTCACAGTCCAAATTAGTAGGCATGTTTGTGGAAAAGATAAAAGATAAGAAGGATATCAGAATTTTTGTGTAACTCAGGGCACGTGGGCCACCATGCCACCATAAATTACATTAAGCAACATTTCTTACAATTCACTCTTTTATACTATACGTAAGGAAGTAATTTAAAAACTTCGTTTCAAGTAAATTCATGCCAAACTAAAGAATCTGTTAAACACTTGATTTATGGTGACAATAATAAAAAGAAAGAATAATTAACAAAATAAGCATCTTCATTAATCATAAAGGTACTGAAGACAAATATGCCATTTTTGGAAGCATGCTAGCTAAATCTCAATAGTTGCTAAAGCAATAGTCTCATTTCTAACCAAGTTGCCTGGCCACAGCATTGAATTATCCTGATGCACATGTTATTAATACATACAATTATCTTTTAGATAACAGATACTAAAATGCCAAAGATGAACAGCAAGTTCAGACATACAGGACTTTGTGTAACAGGAAATACAAGATTTCCTTCTTTTAAATCCTTAATGTTCTTTGGGATGAATCCAGGACCAGGAATGGACATGAAAAAAACATGAAATGGCAGAAAGTCATTACTGATTGGCAGTGGAGCTCAGTCTTGTACACTACAGAAACATAACATTTTCCACGATACTAACTGGGTATAACATGACAGTGAGTGTCTCTGTGATTTTTTTTAAAAAAGAAGCTTATATGAATGAATGCAGGCATGATGATTTGTGTGCATCATACATCTGGAAATAGTATGTTGATTGTTTCAAAATTTACAGCTAAACAAGTTAGATAATGTTATTTCTGCTGTAGAAAAGGGGCTGTAGCATGCAGTTTGGACCAGACCAGGTGTTAAAATGCAGTTATTAATATTACTAGAGTAATAGCTCCAGTCTTGTCATGATAACTGCAGTCTACATCCATCGAGGGAACCCCAGGGTGATGAGGGAAACCCATGTAACACAGATTCCATTAGGATTTATATTGTCCTTAAGCTAGATGGAAAGCCCAACTACCTCCCTTTGGACTGGGACATTTCAGGAGTCTGTGGCACCTTCTAAGATGTTACAGCTGCCTGTTATGTCAGCACAGTTGAGTCAATTACAGTCCATTATGTCCTACCAGCAGAAGTGAATGTCCTAGTACTTCTCAGGAGGGGAGGGAACTTATCACAGCTGAGTCACTTTTGCAAGGACAAACATCAGCCTGCATTGCAGGATTTACCTCTTTCCTTTTCTTGTTCAACGCCGAGCTTGTAGACTGATTGTTTGAGCAATTAGCATTCCAGTCTCTCACACTTAGGGATATATTCTTCTCCTTAGACCTGGGATAACTGGACAATGGTACTGCCTTTGTTTTACCTCAAGTTGCCATCGCAGTCCATGTTAGTTGGTGCTGTGGGCATCAGTGAGCAGTTGCTTCTTCGTACAGTTTGCTAGAGTGGACAAAAGCCTTCCAGGGATATTAACAATGTTTAAGCCATTAACCATTTCAGTCTTTCACACCAGGGCATCATAGGCAAGTCTTGTCAAGTGATAAATGGAATAATCTAAAATATGCCGGTAAAAACTCAAGGCTACATCACAAATATCTGTGAGCACATACAAATTTCTACTTCACCTTTGAAATAAACAGATAATAAGAGAAAAAGGAAGTAAAATGACACACATAATACTTATTTAATTAACTAATTTGGTGATGTTTTAAGGATTTTCTCATTAAAATACAAAGATAAACCAAACCCAAACTACATGGAATTGCTGTTACATATTAAAAAGCCAAAAACAAAACAGTTTAAAAAAACAGTTACATGAACAACCACAAGGCAAGAAAAAAGCCATATTCACCACTAAATGAATTTCAAAGGTTATAGGCCAATTTATGAACGAAGCCCCTGATAGACTGCTAAAAAATATGTGTTAAGATGAAATATTGACATTAATATTGATAGTATCTGACACTAGTGCAATGTTGTTAGAAAAATAAAAAAATTCGAACAGCAATATAATTTTCCTCTTCACAACATATTTTAGTCTAGGTCTTCCTTGCCTTCTTCTTTTACTTCCTCCAACCAATTTCAACTGTTTAGCTATTAGGTGAAAGTCAGTCTGCTGTTTTTTTTCTTGCTTAAGGTCTCCATATTTCTGACTAGAGTATCCTTCCCACTTAACAGTTGTGTTCCTCACAAATGTACAATGAGGATAGTATGTATGATTTTCCATTATTGTAAACACCTTGATTTTCCCAGTTCCTTGTCCCTCTGACTCTCCAGACATTTTCCAAAACACCACTGTATATCCTACATGACTCCAGGTGAAATGTATAATTATAATTCACAGCATTTTTTGCCTATTTCAGAATATTTGTTTGGTGAAACTTTGCCCAGGGTCATGTATGCTTTCAGGTATATTAGACAAGAAAGTCTATTAAAGTAAATTTTTTTTTCATTGCAAACTACTCTGTGTAAATTCATAAAAATATTCAGTAGTTTCTTGAATTTTTCCTTTTTCCTTTTATTTCTCCAGCTCTTAGTTTCTTGCATGTATCCTTTTGTTCCTCACACTTGAAATGTTTTCCATCAGACTCCCTAAATCCTCAGTTATTTTACAAAATCCACTGCCTATTGAAAGCATCAATGAACTGTACTCTCAAATTTTGATATAAGGATACCATAGTCTTGTAAAGCTATATTAAATACCAATTTTTTTTTCTGTTTAATATAGTCTTAACTGAAGAGTTAGGCAAGAATTTTTTAGGAAATAGAGTGCATGCTTCAGAACTACACTCCCTGTTCAAAAATAGAAACAAGATACTGCTGAATACCTGCCTCCTTCCACTTGTCCTTTTCTTCACATTTTCTATTTTACCTACCTACATGATAAAAGTAATTCAGGAACCTGTGGCATAAAGAACATAATCTAAATCATACTGCTTCAGTTTGTTGTGTTGCTTTTTATTAAGTTTAGGTTTTTCCCTCCTCATTCAAACTAAGCAATCATTTAATAGGAAAACATCACATGTAATAAAGTCTTGTTTATTTACTTTGTTTATGCATCCTATTTATTTGTCAGAATAGAATATACTTTCCTAAGTGGGTTTGATATATACTTGCATGGAGAAAACTTTCAAAATTTTAGGAAATTTCTTTTGAATGACCACTTCTAAGTGTAACTGCATATTAAAATGTCTTCTTGTAGCCTTTTGTGAGAAAGAAAATTTAGTCAAAACATACATGGTATTTCAAAATTTCTGATGCCATAAATAACTCTTTGTATTCTTAAAGCAGAAGAGCAGACAAGATTTAACTGTAGAGTTGCATATGTCAAACCTCTGAGTTTTGTTCCTTCCCAGTAAAGACACTGCATTTAGAAATTTCAATGTCTTATTGGTACATGTGAAACACAAGGCAGGGAATAGATATGTAAATTGATGACCAGATTTGTGACAAGAATTTTGCACATTCCTTTTAAGCCTTCTGTCAAAATCTGTAATGCAGACACACTCTCACAATAATGTGGTGGAAGAGCTGCTTTGCTCTTTGAAAACATGGGTTTAATCAGATTGCTAATTCTATAGGAGTACATTTTAGATCCAACAATAAAATCTAGGTACAGGTCTTTAAACTTGTTTGAAACTCATCAGACCACTCCTTTAATCTGTTGAAATACACACGTTGTCGCGGTGAACCCGGAATCAGACACTTACTCATGGAGTTATCATGGCTGTTCCGCTTATTAATACAAAACGTGAGGTTTATATAGGGTTTCTAAATAGCGTGATATAACATGGCAATGCTTAATTGGTTAATAATGAAGCGTGCTAATACTGGATTGGTCAATGTTTAACAATCGTGCGCTGTTCATAAGCTGATATGGTCGACCTTCCTCGGCGGAAGCATGTTTCAATCTGAGGGTCTTGAGTCCTACTCCCACATCCGCGTGCTATCTTCTTTAGACAGTCAGCTCTTGTTCATTGTTCACCAGCTGGTCTTGTGACAGTCCCGTGTTCTGCAGATACAGCTCCAATATCTCTCCATGACCCTGAGCTTCCAAAAAGTTTCCCACAACACGTCATTGCAAGTGGGCTTGCTTTTGGCAAGGTCTTCACATTCACTTCTCTATTTGCTGAGGAAAATGAACAATTTGCTTGGGGTGTAACTCAACTGTGTGTCTGTTCAGTGACAGGTTTCTATACTAGGTATACATCCATGTGAATGTATTTCTTTAGAAGATTTAATGGATAAATTTATTCCCAGTAAGAGACTTTTCTTTGTTTTCTATTTTAAAGATGCATAGAGCTCACTGAAAGCAGTCAACAGTGTATACTGAAAACTGTGTTTATCTAAAGAAATCATATAGAAATCAAGATAGTTAACACACGCAAAGATAGTTTTTTCAAAAACTTCTGTAAAAAAAGGACCAGACAAAGGAGACTTTGCGTAAAATTTCTTTTACTGTGTTGTTAATAACACCTGAGGGAGGGTAAAACACTATTTCCTTACTCATTTAGTCTGTGATGAAGAAAATTATCTAATCATTAAGCTCTAGCAGAGCCTGACATGTCAGTTTCCCCAATGAGATAACCAAGAAGGATCTATCAAAAAAAAGTACCAGTCTGATACGTATTTTTAAAAATGCTTTCTGTAATATCATATAGTGTCCTAGTTATAGTGGCAGGGAACAGTTTATCATTGTGGGAATGTAATTGGAACTGCATATTCCATACCCTCTCTGCCATTTATCATGAACTGTTAACGATGCGTTGTTTGCAACAGCTGCCCAGGACACGCTTGACACCTCAGGCTATGGACTGTGTGCATGGGAAAACAAAGATAAGAAGGCTCCCTGTCTTCACACCAATGATTCAGGTGTGATAACTCCCCTCCAGGAGTCATTAACACCTTCACACCCAACCTGAGGGGTCATGTCTGCTAATGGGCCATCAAGTAGACCAAAAATATCCTGTGACTCGCTGAGTAAATTGCCCATTGTGAAAACCCTCACCCTGGGAGAGGTACTGGGTGTTCCTATCTGAACTGAAGCATATATAAGCTTGGGGTTTGGGAACTTGAGGCACTCACTCACTCGTCAGACTGAGAGGAGGACCAGAACCTCAACAGGACTGCAACTACTGCTCTCAACCAGACTGCGACCACCAACCTTCTGGAAGAAAAACAGGTTTTCCTTTTTCTTTTTGCTTTGGACTCAGGGGGACCACGTGGTGCTCAGCACAGGGGCTGGTGAGCACCATACTGTTTGTGCCCCAGGGGGCTGGGTTGTACAATTGGGTTTTGAGGGCTGAAACCAATTTTCTTTTGTATCAGTGTATCCATTGTAATCTTTTTATTAAATTGTAGTTCTGACTTCTAAACTCTTTTGAGTTGGATTCATTTCTCCTGCCGGTTTACTTTTAAAATGAGCACATATAGAAAATTATATTCTAAGAGATGGACCAAAGAAAGCAAGTATAAGGCCATTAAGCATTTAGGATAATCAATATTTTTTAAAGAGTTATTTCTAAAGCATGCCTGAACCTTCAGCTCCCATGCATTTTTTGGTGTTCAGTGGTTTTATGTTTGGTTTTAGTACATGTAGCATATTCTTGTAGTTCTCATCAACTTTAATTGGGTCCAGTGCTTGCCAGATGCCCCTTGGAGGAAGCATGGCCAATAATGAGCAGAATGACCTAACACTATTTTCTAACAATATGCATATCTTTAGTGAAGGGAGTAGAGAGTTGTAACAAAAGAGAGGTTCTGATTAGTTTTAATATCTTGGAACTCCAATTTTCCTTTGAGCCTAGAAACATCTGTTCACTATGAAACAGCATTTGGAAGTGTTTTGTTGCTTTGCACCATTTGAATTGCTTAAGATTTGCAAAAGATTTTGAATTGCAAAAGATTTTCTCTGCCAGTATTAACTCTCTCTGTTTGTGCACCTTCAAAATACCAACACGTCTGCTTCTGTCAGCTCTAGTAGAACATGGTGGCAAGAATTGGTAATAAAATCTGCATGCTGCCTTACTTTTTTAGCAAGTGTACATCAACTCAGGAACCAAAGGAAATTCTGTTGTCAAATTCTTCATTCAGATACTCAGATTCTCTTGTGCTGCCACAGATCATAAATCACAGACACACTGACAAAGCACCAGAACTGGATGCTGTGTTTTTTATCAAGATATACTTTTGCACTGGCATATTGTACTTAAACAATCATTTAATAATATAGAATTATGAAAATACTACTGATGAGACGGAACGAGAATAAAGCTAGGATGGACTCAAAGTTTGCTTATAGAAGTACATTTCCTAATTTAATTTCAAAGAAGTCCATATTAACACATACATAGTTTATTTTTAATTGTCTTATTGATACACCAATCACTTCTTTATTCATCATTTTTCTCTGTGAAACATGGCTAAAATAAAAGAATCCAGTGATTCTGATGACCTTCACAAAATTCTGCGTTAACTTGTAAACACTGCATAGTCTAGACTGAAAAGAGTATTTCTATAAAACTATTCCCAGTAGGTGCTTACCCATACAGATACATACATGACACAGAGAGGTGTCCATTTGAAATTAATTAGGGAACAATATGTTTAACATATCTTCTCTGTAAAGTTTCAGTGGGCCACAAGTTATTCACCCTTAAACTTGTTATTAGCTACTAAGCAGACTAATTGGACAACCGTAGTAAGCACTAAGTCAGAATTTATTACGTTTAATGGTGAGTAAAACCATGCAAACTTTAAATGCTGAAAACAGAGTGAAATTTTCAGTAAGACTCTTTGTTCCTTAGTAGCCTGAATAGTAATTATCTGGGCTCTTAAATCCTACTATTTACCTAATAGATTTCAGTTCCTAAATAATTTTTGAAAACTGAATTTAAATCCGACTTTTTTCCATAATTACAATGTTAATGAAGTTAATCACAGAATGTAACGAAAGTGAAGAACAAAGAGAAACAAAGGGATTTTATATTTAAATTTTGAAAACAAAGAGAAACATTTCAGAAATCCTACAGTAGTAGTTCAGTCTTCAGATGTTCAAAAAAACTCGTGCAGATGTCTGGCTGTTTTACTAAAGTACTTTGCAGAAGTACAGATAAGGAATCATGAATTCAATGCATGTGTTGTATGAGAATAATGGCATCATGTTTGATCTACCTGTCGTGAATTTTCCAGTTCTTTTACCTGGAACCTGCCCTGGAAATTGCAAATAACCTTTATGTAAGTTTATCACATCATCATATATATCACTTTTCCTTGAAATATTTGAGGTGACCACAAGTCAGTGATGTTTTCTACAGTTTCTGTTCACCTTTGTCTGAAGTATCAGTGGCAGCCAATTGTCTCTGAAAAGAGTGGAGGCCTGATTCCTAACTCAACATTGAAGCAAAGATATTGCTATGTGTTATAGTTTTAGAGTTTGTCAGGATTTTTTTTTTTCCTTTCCTACCAACACAAACTTTGGGGGGGCTGACACTGTCTCCCCCTCCCCCCGCCTTTTACAAAGACCTGGCTAACGATTCGAAATTCCAGTTTGATGGCTCTGAAGACAGTTCTTTTGTTTTGGTTTGGTTTTTTTGGGAGTGTTTTTTTTTTTCTTCACTGCACTTTTTTCAGCTGCTGCGGGAGAGAGACAGAACCAGCGCGCGGAGGGGCTGCTGCTTTTCTGCTGTGGGTTCCAGCTTCTTTCCCTGCCTCCTGTTCCCACCCCGTTGGACTTCNTATTTCAGCTTACTCTAAACTAAGATGCTATGGAAGAATATAGCTCAAGTATTCCCTAGAAGTACCAGTTTAAAAGTAAACCAGTGGGAGAAATTAACTTGACTCAAGAGAGATTATGTCAGAGCTAGAATTTACTAAGAAGATTACAGTAAATACAATGATACAGAGAAAAATCTGTTTCTAACACACAAAGACAGACGTACATCCCAGCACTCTGGAACAAGAACAGAAGAATGTTCATTAGTCCCTGTGTTGAGCACCCTGTTGTCCCCCTCAGCGCAAAGTGAAAAAAAAAAGGAAAACCAGTTGTTGAGGATGATGGCCTCATTTCAGTTGAAGCAATGATCACAGTACCATCGAGACTGGCAGTTGCAGACCTGCTGAAGTTCTGGTCCTCCTTTGGATCTGATGAGTGGTACCAGGAGTCGCAAAACAGGAAGATTATATATGCTCAGATTGAGGTGGAATGCTCAGTACTACCCTTCAGGGCAGGGAATTTCTCAATGGATGATCTAACTCTGTGAGTCATGGGATATTTTTGGAATCTGTGATGGTCTAGGTCATTGCAGCTGCCTATTGTGCCAGTCCCTAATGGCCATTAGCAGTTTTCTACTTTCTACTTTGTCATTAGCAGACATGACCCCTCAGGCTGGGTGTGAAGGTGCTGATTCCCCCCCAGAGGGGAGTTACCACAGCTGAGTCACTGGTGTGAAGACAAAGAAACACTCCCCTGCCTCACAGAGTTCTGTAACACCCATCTTGTAGCCTGAGGGTTCAGGTGTGCCCTGGGCAGCTACTACAAATGGTCTATCATTGACAGCCCATCAGAAATTACACAGAATAATAATGTAGTGATAAACTGGTCTCGGACGCCATAATTAGGATGCTATGCCATACTCAAGTATTTTGCTTTTGTTTTTCTGGGTGCTAAAAGCCATACTATTTGAAATATATTATATGTTACAGATGTATAAAGTATTGAGCATCCTTTGCTAAATCTAAAGGAAAGTAAAGCCTTGAGAAATGAACATTACAAGAAAGGCTTTATAACACCTTACCTGGCAAAAGAATGTATCAGATACAGGTAAAATAAGGAAATAGTTTTTAGTTCACCAGAAAAACAGCAGTGATGAATCTGGTCTGATTAACAAAATGCATTATCCAACAAAGCTTTATTTTTCTTTCAAATTATCAATATAAAGGAGTTACATAGGTTTTCAGGCCTCTTCTGTTTTAATTTCCCTCAAAGAAAAGTACAGCTAGGTTTTTCTTTCTCTAATGAGGAAATTTTAAGACAGTGTTTCAAAACACTCAAGCTGTTGCTAGTAATAGCATCTGAAAAAATGGTAAGTGTAATGATTATCATTAATTTAAAAAAATGAGGCTGTCTACTGACAAAATCCAGAAAGAGTTTGAATTAATGATGGAATAAGGTGAAAAAGAATGCAAAAAGTCCAAACACTAAAACATGTTTATATTTCAAATATAAATACCTATGCTAGTTTTTAGGGAAATACTTGTAAACAGTAAAACTTTATATGGACTACTAGCCATTTGTACTCTGAGATCTTAATACAAAAGTTACAGCTGTTTTATACCATGAAAAACTTACAGGGCTAGTTAGAAAAAGGCCATGGTGCCCTTTTCATACACTAGAGGAAATATTAAACACATGGGAGAATTTTGACTCCTGATCAGTTGCAATATGATCATATGTTTTTCAGCAGTTTTCTACTTTCTACTTTCTATTTTGTCATGTTTGTGGTCAAGAAATCAAAAAAGCTTGAACCTTTCCTTCTTCATCTTATTCAGTCAACCATGT